>PVJS01027822.1:0-25967 GCA_004027185.1 Glis glis
TCACTTAGCATAATGTTCTCTAGTTCTCTCCATTTCCCTGCAAATGATGTGATTTTGTTCTTCTTTGTGGCTGTGTAAAATTCCATTGTGTACATATCCCATAGTTTTGTGATCCATTCATCTGTTGATGGACACCTTGGCTGGTTCCAAAGTTTGGCAATTGTGAATTGTGCAGCTATAAACATAGATACACATGCATCAGTCTGGTAGTTGGGTTTTAGTTCTTATCACCAACTACACAAAGGGAAACTATCATGGTGAGTTGTCATAAGGGCAAGGCAAAGAGGAGCCAAGGTGATGCGATAGAACGTCACCACCAAGAGAGGGCTAGGGAAGGTCTCCGGGAGAAGAGGACACGATGACATTTAAGCCGAGACCTGACAGATGACATCATCAGCCATGTGAATTGTTATCTGGAGTCAAGATGACCCAGAATAGAGAATCCAGTGTACAATTCTCGTCCTGGTCCAGGCTGGGCTACCAGTCATCCAGGGGTCAGCAAAGAGAAGTCAAGGTTCTCACACCAGTCCACACTTTGACAAAGAAAAAATCTCCAGAGCCTTTTGGGGATGGATTGATGTTTGGGTTTCTTCCCCCCTTCAAACACACCAGGTACCGTTCTACAGCTGGCATAATATGCAAAGCTTCATTATTTCATTCACTAAATTATGCTATATTGAAATCTTAATCGGTGAACATAACATTGGCAAAATGAGTACATTCATACTTTGTTGTTGCCAGTGTAAATTGTTAGACCGTTCTCTTTGCAAAAGCAATATTGCAACACAAAGAAAAATCCATAAAGATGCTCATATGTTTTGGCCTACCAACTCTACCTCTGGGGATTTATCCTAAGGAAAGAATCTGGTTCAATGGAATAAAAATGTTCTCTTCAGAAGAACTGCATTGAGGTGTTAATTGTTGTGCAACCAAACTCAGAAAGAAAAAAAAAAAACCAAAACACCTGGAATTACCTAAATGACTACAAATAGGGGGACTTTTAAAAACAGGAAAATGCACTTGATGAAATAGTATACGCCCATTAAACATGATAGCACAGATTGCATAGAGTTTCAAAAGTAAGTAGGATGCTCGGCTTCTTGGAAGGAGCAGAAAAGGAAATAACGTGCATATTTTAATGGAAAGCTTGCAAATGAGACCTCAAGGTGAACAGGAACAAGAAAAAAGAAAAGAATTGAATCAAGGCCAGTGGGGTGTGGGATTATTTATATCAAAAGTCCTCCCAAAATATTGTCATTGTATTGAATTTTCAATTAAAATATTCCTTCAGAAACAAGCCTACAAGAACACCACAACAGAACATCACTATAGCACAAGGACATCTGCTCGTCACGACTTTAAATACAAAACGAAGCCAAATTTAGAGATCTCCTCTGTGTTATACATCCCACAGCCTTTCATGTATGTATCCTGGATATAAGACTCAGCCTTGAATAACGATGCAATGTTGCATGATTTTACAATAGCTGCCCATCTTTTGGGGGGGTGCCAGTGTGGGGAGGGTGGAGCAGTCAGACTTGTGTCTCATATGAATCAATAGTGGAGGAGAGGCAGATGAGAGAAGGGTCATTAACTCCCCCAGCAGCACAAGAAGAGACCCCATGACTGGCCCAGGCTGGTGGCACTCACCTTTCACGATCAGCTCCGCATAGTTGGACACGCCAGACCCTCCATCCGAGCGGATGACGCAGCGGTACTTGCTGACGCTGCGCTGGGCAGTGTCTGCCACGCTGACCGTGGCTGAGAAGCGCCTGTGGTTGACCACACGAGTGACCATGAGGGCTGTGTCTCTGCCGTTCCATTGCTGCAGGACAGAGGAAGAGAAGGGGAGGAGAAATCAGTATGGTGGGCTACCCAGGGACCTCCAGCATGGCCGCCCTCTCCCACCTGCTGCTGCTGGGGTCCAGGACCTCCCACTAATGACAAGGGGTTTCCACCCTGGTTTGTGCGCAGTGATCGGATTCAAGAATAAACTTGGCAAAGCTGATTCAGGAGGTGTAATACCTTCTGGGAAGAAAACAAGAAAAAAAACCTTTTTTCCAATCACCTTCTCTTTGTTCAGTCTGCATTAGGAGTTAGCTGTAGTCCTTAACTATCCTTCCTCTTATGTTCCTTCATCCCTGAGTGGACACACAGTCATGTAACCCCAAAGACAGGCATGGGTAGATCATTGGCAGCCCAGCCCATATGGAGTGATAATAAACAACTCGGCTCTCAACCCTGCAGCTGTTGAGCTGGTACCCCACCCACAGGCTCTGAACCCCACCTGCACCGAGCTGCCACTGTGGAAAGGAGGCTTCTCAGCACCTCTCCTTGCCATGTGTTCTCTCCTCTGCCTGGAATCTCCTGCCTCCCTGGGAACACCCCTTCTCCCTTAAAAACCGTGTTCAGCTCACCACCGTCTCTAATGAGTTTCCATGACTATCACACCAAACGTCTAAAGCCATCCATGCCTTAGTGTGTGTGTGGTACTGGGGATTGAACCCAGGGGCACTCTACCTCAGAGCTACACCCCCAGCCTTTTTTTATTTTTGGTTTTTAAACAGAGTCTCACTAGGTTGCTGCAAGTCTTGCTATGTTGCTGAGGCTGCCCTACAACTTGGGATTCTCCTGTCTCAGCCTCCCAAGTACTGGGATTACAGGTATGTGCCACCACACCTGGCATCCATGCCTTAATGTATAGCAACCTTTTTACACACCTTTGTCTAGAAATGTTCCCTGCTTTAGACCATGAGCTCCCCAAAGCCAGGATTTTGCTCTATTCATTTCTACAACCAGCTCGGTAAACATTTCTAGAATCAAGGTGAATACACATGGGCTTTCATCTTTAGCTGTGATATTCTGAGTTAGAATAAGACTCTTTCACAGTTGTAAGGTATGATATCATCAGGTAAGATGCATGTAGATGCAGTTTGAGTATTTATTAAGCACCTGATGTGTGCCAGACCCAGAGCTGGATTTTTCTATTAATCGCCTAATTCATCTTCTCAGCCTTGTTTGAGGTGTGTATTATTGCTGCTCTTCTCAGAAGAATGCAAATGTCAAAGAGGTTAAATACATATGTAGAACAAATAAGTCCCTCATCCAGGTTTTCCAATTTCAAGTGAAGCACTCTTTTTCCCTAAGACCTTATCCCCACTGCCTGCCTTAATTTAATTCTTTCTCTCCAAGTGAAATTGCGTGTTTTAACGTCCATTTGGATTTCTTGTGATTTCTGATTCCCATGGCCTGAGTCTTCCAGGATGTGATCTCCTTGCTTCCTGCACAAAGTAAACAGTCCCACCATGTTATCTTCCAACCCGCCCCCTTCAGTGCTGTGTCAGGACTGGGACACAGGAGCTGGCAGAGCCACCTGCCCCACCGTGTGGCATTGAATGAGGCAGTACTGCCGTGAGACAGGAGTGGTGAGTGTGAAGACAGGACATGGCATAACCAAGGTCCCCACTGGAGAGTAGCCAGCAGACACCCGCTCCAGACTAGATGGGGAGAGAGTAGGTAACATTTCCCTTCTTTTTACTGTTTAGCATTCTCCAGATTTTCTGACTCAAACATGAATCACTTTTATAATTAAAAATAATAAAATAAGCGGTATTTTTAAAAAGACATGATAGTAGGAGAAGCAGCCATTATCCTTATCCATGGAGTAGCTACCCAACATGACCAGACCAAACCCATCATCCAGGGGAAGGGGTCCTAACTGCAACCACCTGCCTCATGCTTGATGCGACTTTGCAAGAGATGGTGCAACTTGGGTCCAAGTATGAGAAGCTCCCAGACACCTTAGGCAGTGTCTCTTTCCACAACAGTGCAATAATAGAGGGGATTCTAGCAAACACCGGGAATGTACTCTGATTTGAAGAAGAGGTGTAGAATGGATGGGAGGGCTTCAGAAAAGATGGGGTCACCAAAAGGAGCCTCCTTTCTGATGAAGGCACTGCAGGGCTACTGTGGTGAATACAGACAGTGAGTGATGAGGCTTTCCAGGATATTTTCCAACTTTATTTATTTATAATATCATGACTATGTTTATCTTTACTTTTTTCTCTCATTTAATATAGTCACAAGATTTCAAAGAAAGGCATTACTCAAACCACAGATTTTCCATCTTCCTTGGACAACGTAAAGACACAGTGCTCAAAACTCTGTTTTAATGAGAGGAATGTGAAATCTTATCTTGATACAAAGACAGGGTTTTAAAAAAGAAGACCAACATTGAACGACTTTGGCACAGAGCGACTTCCTGAAATCTCACCCTACTGGACTCTAGACCAACCACGGCGTCCTTCCACACCAGCACATGGAATGCTCTGCCTCCACGTTCCTGTTTCCCCACCCCGTATTTCAACAAAATATTAAATATTTATAGGTGTGTCACTGAACTACTATGACATGCTTAAAAAGAAGCCAATTTACTTGTTGAATGCTGACAGAGGGGACCAAGATGAGGTGACATTTAAAGGGTACAGGGAAAGTGTATAGCATTTGTTTCACTTGACTTTTCTTTCTTTTTAAAGCCAATAATGAAGAAGAACTATCATGTGGGAAGTGTTTTATGCTCCTTTCATTTATTCCATGAAAACTCCTAAGGCGGGTACACTTCTGATCTCCATCATATATATGAGGAAACTGAGGCTCAGAGAAGTGAAATCGCCTGCCCAAGGTGGCCCAGTCTGGGAACCAAAGAGCTGGGATTTAAACGCAGGGTTTGTGAATTCAGAGTCTGCACTTAAACCCTGTGTATGTTGTTTTGATGTGGGACCAACTATTGCCCATCACTTACCCACATTTCCAAATGTAGGTCCACCTGTTTGCCACCAGGATTTTAGCTGAGCAAGGGAGGGAAGGAGGGAGGAAAGGAGAAAGGGAAAGGAGGAAGGAAGGAAGGAAGGAAGGAAGGAAGGAAGGAAGGAAGGAAGGAAGAAAGGAAGGAAGGAAGGAAGGAAATGGAAGGGGTGGAGATAGGAAGATGGAAATCTATGCAACGGGGGGGAAAGAATTAAACAAAACTGTACACAACCTGACCAATCAGCCCATGAGGCACAGCTCAGACATCCAACCTTCTGAACAGCTAAGAAATCCAAGCGAGCTTAAAAAGGAGAGACTGAGAGTGATCTCAACACACTGGCTCCATAAAATATGAGCTAAGGTGGTGAATGGATACGTGAAAGTCCTAAGAAAGAAGATAAAAATGGAAGAGCTGGGGAGAACTGTAGAAAGTAAACAATGCCCACTCCCAGATCCTCTGCATCCCTCCACTGGAGTTTCTCCTCTTTTATCTGAAGTCCTTTTTGTTTCCCAATTTCTCCCTAACTTTATAATTCAAATAATGCTATGTACATACATGAAATTACCAATGCCAATCTCAATAACGTTAATGTATGGAAATGGGGAGAGGGAGAGGGGTGGGATCCAGAAGGAAGCATACCACGTGCTGTAAGTTCCTATCACTTTAAACGTCAGCGTGATATATAATTACAATACACCAATAAAAGTATGTTTTAAAAAATGAATTGGAGAGGGGCACATTGATAAAGACAACAGACAACCAACTACCACAAAAAGAATGCATGCGTCTAAGGAAGGGAGCCAAATGAACAGAATAGAAATCATATTCCAAGACATATTAGGTCACATTTATGGACAAAATTAATAACTGAATCTTCAGATTGAAATGGCCAGCCATTGACTGGATAAGATTTATGGAAACCCAAATAATTGAAATTTATAAAGATACTGACTATTAAGGATAAAGAAAAAATAGAAAACTCAAGTCCAACACACACACACACACACACACACACACACACACACACACACATGATACAAAAAAAGTTAAGCCCATCTAGTATGAAACTCCTCATTAGCAATTGTTTCTAAACCCAAGGTGACCTCCCTATATGTGAGTGGTCCACCAATGGTCTGAGGTGAGCTCCCAGGATGCTACAGTTAACTAGAAACTTTTAATAGGACCATGATAGGGTTATAGAAAGATAGGATAGGGACTACTTGTGAAAGAATGAAGGTAAATGCTCCCTTTGTGTAACACTGGCTAGGCAATTTCACTTCTCTAAGCTTCAGTTTCCTTGTATGTACAATGGATGTGAGATGGATGCCCACTTTATGGAGTTACTGTGAAGAATGAATGAGAAGACATGTAAAACACATAGCATATGAAGCTCATTCTGGAGTCAGCAAAGTTCTATAAATTAACCATGACATTAGCAAAGTACAGGAGACACAAGAACAGCCCCCCAAAGAGGTTCACATCTTCACCCCCAGAACTTGTGACTATGTTGATTTACTTGATCAAAGAGACTCAAAATGTGATTGAGTTAAGGATTTTGAGCTCCCAGTACTTGGGAAGCTGAGACAGGAGGATTGCAGGTCCAAGGACAGTTTCAGCAATCTAACGAGACCTGTTTCAAAATAAAAAATAAAATAGATCTGGGGGTGTGGCTTGAAGGCAGAATTCCCCTGGATTCAATTCTTTGTACTAAAAAAAAAAAGGAGAAGTGGGGATTTTGAGTTTGGGAGGTCATTTTAGATCATCCGCCTGGACCCAATATAATCACACGGGCCCTCAAGAGCCAAAGGAGGAGGCAAGAGAGTCAGAGAAAGAGGTATGGGGCAGGAGGAAAGGTCAGAGGACAGTTGCTGGCTAAAAGCTGGAGGACGGGGCCAGGAGCCAAGGAATACAGGCAGCCTTCAGCAGCTGGGAAAGGCAAGGAAATGGATTCTCCTCTAGTAAAATGGACCCTCTAGAAAAATACAGTCACCCCAACACCTTAGTCCACCAATGTTCATTTACTGAAACTCAGTTCTCATCTCTACTTATTTTCTAAAGAAAATAAATTTGTTTTGTTTTAAGCTGTTAAGCTTATGGAATTTATGATGGGAGCAATGAGAAAGTAATACAAAGAGAAAAAGGCTAGTTACGTGCAAAATATTCATTTTTCACATTTAGTTTAAATTTTATTTTGATGTCGCCTCCAGTACTACTTATCTTCTTAATGATGTCAGATTCTAGCAGGACCGAGAAGATTAAGAGCATCCCCTGGATGATTTGTATTTTTCTGTTTAGCTCCTGAACCAAGAGCCTTTCTCCCACTGAAGGATAGGAAATTGCAGGTTGTCTTATAGAATCTCTAGAAAATAGGCCTTTTGATAATCACACTTGTCATATTGGGGGCAGGCAACAGCAGGACAGGAATGAGCAGAAGGCCCAGAGTCACGATAGGAAACAGTGGTGTGATGGACCATGGGCAAGGAGAAATGGGGGTTACGTCTAGAAAGATGAGCCCAGACTGGAGTAGCCGATGAGCACAAGTGTTTAAGACAAGTTAGGGAAGGCCAGGCAGGTGCTGAAGGTCAAGGCAGGTGATCAGGAACCCAGAAACAGAAGCCGGGGATACTAGAAGACCAGGAAGTACCTGCTCAAATGGTGAGAGGCTCAGATGTCAGAATGCTCTGGCCACGTGGAGAAGGAATTCATGCAGAGTGACTGCACAAGATGCCCAGTTCCTAGCGACTTCCTCAGCCCCAGATAAAGGCAGAGGAGCAAATGCAAAGGGAGAAAACAAGGGGGAGTTTGGTTAAACAGGTACAGGCTCAGAAATCCAGGTCTAGGAGCAACCAAGCCAGCCTGGGTGGGCACAGAGAGGAGTGGAGCAAGCAGGGGTGCCTGGAGCCTGAAGTATACTACAACTCAGACAGGGTGGGAGAGTGAAGAGTCCCAGTCAACACTGGGGGAAGAGCTCAGTGGTAGAGTGCTTGTCTAGCATGCATGGGGAGCCCTGGAGCATGAAATGGGGGACCAGCATTTGTATCATCATGGTCATCAGTCATGGGTCATGTCTCACCAGGAAGGGTAAGGAGGAAACCTCCTATTTGACTGAGGGAAATTTTCTAAGGAGAGTATGCACAATGCTTTGGGGTTGGGGCCACTGGCTTATGAAAGTGATCTATCAAGGACAGTCATACCATGTGTTCTACCTGGTACTTTCCCATCTCTGCCTGCTATAGTAAATTAAACATGGTATCTCCTGGAATTCAATAAGCCACTGCCTTGAAATTTGCTAGTACAACAAGTATTGTATACATGCATGTTTCTATCACTCTGAACTTCATTATGATGTATAATTACAATGCACCAATAAAAACTAAGTCACAAAAATAAATAAAATACAATACAATAAAATTGTAAAAAAAAAAGAAAGAAAAGAAATTTGCTAGTTTTTTTTTTTTAATCTAGGAACTGACCTCAGTAAGCTCAGGTGCCCTACAGTAAGGTCCCTCTCCCTATGAAATGTCAATATAGAGCCCATGAATAAAGAGCTACATTACTGAGTTTGATAAATATTCTCTTCAACTTAGCATGAGTGTTTATCAATTAAAGTCATATTTACTAACATTTTCCAGGGCTTACTTTCTGCTAGGCACTGTGCTTACTTTACTGGTTTATATGAGACTTATACCTCTTAAAATACCCAGGAAAGTTCTTCTCAAAGGGGGGGGGGTCCCTGGACCAGCTACAGCAGCAGCACCTGGGAACTTATTAGAAGTGTAAATTTTTAAGAGAATTCCAGGGCTGATATCCATTGGTAGATGTTGTTTATTGGCATTGGTAGTCTAAGTTTTTCCCCATTCCCTATTCTATTATTAATCACACTGGAAATGTACTCGTTACTTTACAAAACAGAAAATGAGAGTGTGTGGAGTGTGGAAGGTATAATTTCTGCCCAGAGGAATTTACAGGCTGGGTAGAGATTCTAACAAAACAGCAAAAGGAGTAAAACACAAACATAAAGTCGAGCGATGAAATAGCATACTTTATGGAGGAAAACAGGGTTGGCATGGAAAGAGCAATTCCCTTAGAAGAACCAAGAGCAGATCTCCTCAAAGCGTGGTCCCCAGATTGGCTACATCAGCATCCGCTGGGAGCTAATGTGCATTAGGAATATGAATTCTCCGGCTCCAGCCTGGACCTCATAAATCAGGAGCTGTGGGTATGGGGCCAGGCCATTTCTGTTTTAACAAACCCTCCAGGTGATTCTGATGCCTGATGAAGTATGAGATAGGTCCTCTTAATATTCCTATTGAACTAAGCAGGAAACTAAGTCGGACAACATGCCTTAGAGTAGCTGCAGCTACTACATACAAATCGCCTAGAGATCTTGCTAAAAATGCAGATTCTGATTCAGTGGGTCTGTGGTGGGTCCTGATGTTCTTCATTTCTAGCAAGTTCCTGGGTATTGCTGAAGCTACTGGCCATGTGCTTTACTGGGAACAGCACAGCTTTACAGGACTTCGCTGAGTGGCTGAGGTAGGGCTTGGCCCCAGTTGCTCTGATTCCAGAGACGGTGGCATTAATCACATCACCCAGCTGTATAACAATAGTTACATCCCATGGCTCTGTGACAGTAGGATAGAGTGTGCAGTATTCCAGAAATTTCCTTGCTTATTTAAAGAACAGCTAATGCATTGTGCAGAAAATTACTGCTCCATAGAACAGCTTAGGCAATGCTGTGATGGAGCCCAGATGCCTAGCCTTGTGGAAACCTTGGAGTTCTCTAAGTCAGAAACAAGTGTGTAAGATATACAAGACAGCTTCCTACATCCTTGGCTAAGACATATCTTAACACAGTATTAAGTCGTGGCATATCTGATGTGTTAGCAGGCTCTCTCTTCCTTTCCCCTCTTTCCTTTGTCTCTCTTTAAAAACACCTCAAATTCAGCTAGGTGTAGTGGTACATGCCTTTAATCCCAGAACTCAGGAGGCTGAGACAGAAGGATGGCAGGTTTGAGACCAGCATGCTATGACAACTCAGAGAGACCCTATTTCAAAGTAAAAAATAAAAAAGGCTGGGGGTGTAACTCAGTGGTAGAGCACCCCTGGATTCAATCACTAGTACCATAAAATAATTTCAAATGCTACCTTCTCTGGGCTTGTGTTTTATGGGGGGCAGGTCAGCTTGGTTTGAGAGCACACGCTCCATGGAAAAACAGGGCCTATGAATACCTACACTTTAATATCCCTGTCCCTAGCATATGTGCATCTCTGCAGCCTCAGGCAGGGCCTCTCTATCTTCAGTATTCACCGACGGAGGAAAACGAGAGGTGTGCCTAATGCATGGCATGTCTGCTGTTTTCCTACTCTCTGATTATCTATCAAGGTATCTATAATGGCCTCACCATTTTGCAGTTCCCCATCCACTCTCCTCCGATGTCATGACATTATTCCCTCCACAAAGAGATAAGATGTAGCCTGGAAAAAATGGCTGTCATTATTTCAGAGAGAGCAGGCAGCCTTGCAATTGATTTGTAATTGGCAGAAGTGGGAACATTACTATCTTTAATAAAAGGAAACTGTTTCTGGTTTCACACAACAGACATTATGCCTGCTTAACAGGAGATAGTCTACTATAGGGTCCAGGAAGCTCTCGATATGCTGGCTTAAGCTTCACATCAAAATAAATAAATAAATTTAATTAAGTCAGGCCCAGTATTTCCAGCTGAAAATTATTCTGATTGCTCCAGGAATCTCCTGGCCAGAAAATATTTAGGTGAAATTCTCACAATCCATCTGTAATGAATATTCATTTCTCTTCTAGTCGTGCCATTGCAAATGGTCTGACATTTGGAAACTTGCTAAAATCTCACCCATTGATTCTCTTAAGAGCATATTTGTACCTTTTTGGCAGTCTCTAAAGAATAGCTTTTGATTTTTCTTTATTAAAAGTTAAGAGAAATAGAAGGAGACATAAATCATTTTTGATTAGCTGTGCTGAAACCCTTCCAAGAGCCCGCTGCATGCACGCTGATGGCTCTTTTGGGGTTGATTTCTGGGTTCGGATCTTGTATAGGGAGTCAGGAGGGACCTGGCATAAGCCCCATGGGGAGTTGTAGGCCCTGAGCCAAGAGGATGAGCAAGTTGGGGGAGGGCCTGCACACAAGCCATCTCCCTGAGTGACAGCTCCCTCTGCCTATGTCTGGCTCACCACTCAGAGCTCCGCTCTATGGCCACTTCCTCCATAGTGGCTGTTCTTAAACCTGCCATCCTCTCCACTCTCCATCACCTGCCCTCGCCTGCCCCTGGATCCCTCCCTGGCGGCCTTCTTGCATGGTAATGAGATGGTTAACGGTGTGACTGGTCCCTCAGTATCTGTCTTTGCCACCAGAAGATAAGCTCCATGAGGGCAAGAAGCACTTCCGCGTGCTCTCCACTCTCTCCCAGAGAGCATGGGAGCCCGGATGGACTGGGAGCAAATCTTGAAGAGCACACATTGAGGATGGGCTGAGAGGCGACACGGAGGAAAAGCAGAGCGAGAACAAGCATGTGACAGGACATTTCCAGGTCAGCAGGCTGGGGTGCTCACAGGTGAGATGCATAGGGTGGGGAAGAGGAAGCCCAAGCATTAGATACAAGTGAACTTAAGAGAATGCAATCTCTTCTGCAGACCCAAAGTCCAGCTAGATTTTCATCCCGAGTTGCTATTAAGGGGCAGCTTTTGTTCTGTTTTGGGGGTGTTTTTTTGTTTGTTTGTTTTTGGTGTTTGTGGTGCTAGGGATTGAACCTTGGGCCTACACATGCTAGACAGGTGCTCTACCAATGGGCTACATCCCCAACCTGGGACTGTTTATTCATCTGGCGCTGCCTTCAAGTGAAAAGCAGCAAAGAAGCTAGAGCATGGGATGATGGTGCCGCAACTCTATACAAACACAAAAAACATCGAACTTACTCAGTTTTATGGTTTGTAAGTTATGTCTCAATAAAGCTATTAGTAAAAAAAAACTAAATTGTGATTTCCTAAACATGGGGTTCCTCAGCTATGACACAGACCTAGTGTGTGCAAACATCGACCTGGATCCACCCCCACATCATCCCCATGAGGGTCGGGGAAATGTATGCAAACAGGAAGCTTGCCCTGCCTGCTGTGTGGCCAGGAACAAAGTCCTTTGTCTCTGACCCAGGAGTGTCTTCTGCCAGCGTCTATAAAACTATGACAGGCTACCTCGTTATCCTGCGATTCAGGTAAAAATCTCAGATCCTTCATGTTAATGTATGGTTTCAGGGGTCCATGAAGGCAGAAAGATTTTCATGGAGGGAACGGTCAGCATCAGGGAATGATGAGAAAAGTCGAGAAGCCCACTTATGATGGCTTGACTTATGATTGTCCAGCTTCACATGGTGTGAAAATGATAAGCATTCAGTAGAAAACATACTTCTAATTTTGAATTTTGATCTTTTCTTGGGATAGCAACTGCACTTATAATTTTGAATTTTGATCTTTTCCTGGAGATACTGGACAGCAGCAGTGAGCTGAGGCTCGCAGCACACACACACACACACACACACACATACACACACACACACACACACACACACATCATGAGGGGGAAGGGAAGCAACGGGTTCTCTACAATAGACTGCATTGCTAAGCTGTGGTGGGGGGTAGGTGAGGCATTTTAAATGCATTTCTTGACTTATTTCCAACTCGAGATGGGTCTATTAGGATGTAACTCCACCATCAGGTTGAGGAGCCCCTATATAAGGATTGATGGGTACCCCTTGACTTTAACAAGGAAGGTTCTGGTGGCACTTATCAGGGCCACTCTGGGAAAACATGAGAGTTGAAGAAAACCACATCACAAGTGTCGATATCACATTCATGATATGTTGCTAAGGAGGAGACAGGAGAAGCAAGAAGTCAATTTAGAGGGGTCAATTTGATAAACTACTTCAAGAGTATTTTTATTTAATTGATTGTATGTGTGTGTGTGTGTGTGTGTGTGTGTGTGTGTGTGTGTACGCGCGTACCTGTATGGCATGTGTATATGTTACTGGAGATTGAACCCAGGGGCATTCTACCTCTGAGCTACACCCCCAGCCCTCTATATCTTTTATTTTGAAACAGAGTCTCACTAAGTTACTAAGGGACTCTCTAAGTTGCTGAGGCTGGCCTCAAACCTCCAATCCAACTGTCTCAGTCTCCCAAGTACTGGGATTACAGGCCTGTGTCATCATGCCCAGATTATCTGTATATTTGAGAAAGACAAATTCACTTAACTGTCTAGTACAGTGACTGGCAAATAAGAGGTGTGCAAATATGGGACAAATCAATGATATTTTTCTAATATCTCTCTCCTTTTTTTTAATAAACAGGAAGTCACCTGTGGAGATGCAAGGCTGGAGTGTTGAAAGGTAACAATGCTATGAGGTCAACATGGCAGGACAAGCCCTGGACTCTAGGATACACAGACCCACGTTCACACCCTGCCTCTGTGGCTCATTCTCTGTGCAACTCTGAGGACATCGTTTATACTGCTAAAGCTCAGCCTCTTTGTCCACAAAACGGGGCTGTAATAGCAGCTATTTGAGACACAAGTTATGAGAATTAAATGCACCCAAGGTGTAAGCCCTCAATAAACATCAGCTGTTGTGGAGTTTCATTGCTTTGTCGTCTCTGTCTTAATGTGCCATGGCCCCAGAGCCAAAACCCCACAGGGAAGGAGGACCTGGTTCAGACACGGGCAGGAGGTGGAGCAGGACCACACAACACAACACGCTCAGTGCTGGGACCCAGCGGCAGCCCCGCAGGGGTGCAGAAACAGGTTCGCTGGAAGGACTGGCTGCAGAGGACTCACGCACCTCCTGTCTCATCAGCCGGGCGCAACTGATGTGCAGCCATGGGTGCCCAGGGCAGGAGGCTTCCCTGCCAGATCCGGGTCTGCTCCGCCCCAGTGCCTGCGCTTTGTCTCAACACATCTACCGCTCCCACTAAGATCCGTTCAGAGCATTTGGACACATGGCCTCGTTTCTGAGATTCTCCCAGTGTTCTCTGTTGTACGAGCCCCCAGCGGAGCCTCAGGAGGGAGCCCCTCAGCCGTGCACTTAGATAAGACAGGAGGACACACACGGAATATTCTAAACAGCCTCCTGGATGAACAGTATCCGATGGCATTGACGGGGTGTGACCAGAGGGACTCTAACCCATGTCCTCACCCAGGGGCTGGCACCTCTGTTGGAATTAGCTACCCAACCCCAGGCAAGGCTGCTGCCACTCTTAGAATACTCCGCATCTAGGGGAAAGTGACAATTTTTCTCCTTTCTAATAGCACTTATTTCTGTTTATATTTGTTCCCTGTGCTCATTTTAGAGTATCTGGGTGACAGAGAAAATAGAAAAGAAAATTTAAAAACACACACCCATGACCTACCATCACAATCAATTATTAAGAGTCTTGATGTGTTTGTATATGTGTGTTATATGTGTGTATATGTATACAAGTGTGTATATAGAGATGTAAATATATTGTACATGTATGTATATATTTGTGTGTATATATCCATGTTTTCCATACAACTTAATATGCTGAATATATTGTTTTATAATGCTCTTTTCACTTAATTATATACTGTTAAAATGTCATTAAGTATATGCCTATAATTTGATATTTAATTACCTCATTCCAGCATTTACTTAATTAGTCTGGAGTTTAGGTTCCTTCTAGTTGTTTATCCTATTCAACATACCTGCAGGTATATTTTTGTCCCTATTTCTGATTATTTCCTTAGGTAAACTACCAATAGTAAAACTACTCATTGAAAGAATATGCACATTTAAGATTTTTGATATCTACTGCCTAGTCATCTTCCACTAAAGTTGCACCCATTTATATTTTATTGCACTGCACTGACAATTCTGTTCATATAGTTCCACTCTTTGTACCCTGAACATAGTTTCTTTTCCTTTTTCCAAATGGGCTTCCCCAAGCTCTAGACCACTTTGCCTACTGGACATTCTACTTAGAATACACACCGTCTACTTGCTTGAAAAATTGCTTGAAAACTGGCAAGTTTGGATTTCCCCAGGCCAATGTATCATAAGAGAAATATGTGAGCTATGGGGTGAAGCTTCAGATCACAGACCTGGTGTTAGCCTCTTCACCTCGAGGAGAAGCCACCCCAGGACAAGACAAGCTTGCTTATAATTGTTTACTGGCATTTTACCAGCCTCTGTCCTGAATCTCTAGAATTGTTAAAACAATAGCTGGCTCAGGTACATGCATTTCCATTGGCCATTAGTGCTTCTACAGAACCTGCACAATCGTTGCATGAAAGCCAACACTAGCAAATAAGGTCTAAAGATCACATGAAAGCCAGGTGCAGTGGCTCATGCCTGTAATCCCAGTACTTTGGAGGCTGAGACAGGAGGATCGCAAGTTAAAGGCTAACGTGAAGTGACTTAGAAAGAGCTGTTTCAAAATAAAAAATAAAAGAGGACTGCGGGTGTATCTCAGAGGTAAAACACTCTGGGTTCAATCCCCAGCACCATGGGAAGCAAAACGGAGCATATGAAGTTTCCAGGAGAGTGAAAAACAGGGGAGTGGGCTGACCCTCCTTTTGAACCCAATTTTATGATCTAAAAACACTTAAAGAAAAGCAGGCTATCAAGTTCTGCTCTATAGAAAGGAAAACAAGCATTCTTTACAATGACACGGGCCACAGGGATGTATCTCAAACTGAGTCCACTGACTACTTCTGAACTACTGTAGAAAGAAGGGCTATATACCATTATGGAAACCAAGTCTTTTTCCCTGACTTAAAACTGGTTGATCAGAGAATGCACACCTTTGGTGACTTAGTGAATTCCTCATCACTCTGGGAGCTGCAGCAGGAAGCAGCACTGTGAAACTGGACCCACTGCAGGTATCCATGGAGACTCTAGGCCATGATGTGTCTGTTTCACTTGACTTGGAAATTCTCAGGCTAAGCCACCGCTGCCCCATTATGCCATTGGCAAGTCTATGAAAGCCTAGGTGCTGGATCAGAGCCAAAGTAATGTCTCACAAGAAATCTGCACCATTGGCCTGTCTCACATCAGGGCTGTGGCTGTCTCCTGAGTGGCAGGTGTCAGGACAGGTGCCTCCTATTTTATAGAAGGATGTTGACCTCTGTGATGATTAATGAAATGACAACTTGACTGGGCCATGGGGTGCCCAGGTTAAACACCGTTTCTGGATGGTTCTGTGAGGGTGTTTCTGGATGAAGTTAGCATTATTTAAGTCCTTGGACTCAGTGAAATAGATTGCCCTCCCCAGTGTGGGTGGGCACACTCTGAACCTTCAAGGGTTTGAACAGAACAAAAAGGTAGGGGAAGGAGGAGTTCACCCCACTGCTTCCTGCTGGCTTGCTTGAACCGGCACAATGATCTTCTCCTGCCTTTGGACTGGACTATACCCCCAGCTTGCCCAGGTCTCTAGTTTGCAAATGACAGACAGTAGGATGTCTCAGCCTCTATGATCATGTGAGCCAATTCTTCATAATAAATCTTCATGTGTGTCCATGTGTGTGCATTTGCACATGTGTGTGTCCTATTAATTGTTTCTCTGAAGAACCCTGTGACTAATACAGCCTACTTCCAACCACGCCGTTGCATGTAAGCCTGGACTTAATTAACCACGCAGACATTTGCCAGAGAGCAGAGAATACACAGTCTCCTTCCACAATATTCCCTGAAATATGAATGAGGGAGACAATATTTAGGGAGGTTTCCTTGGAGAGACGGCTATTGGATCTATTCACTCACCAGATAAGCTTAAAGCATCCCAGGGTGGAGATAGATTAGCAGACAGCTGGGGGCTTCTGCCATGGCAGCTCCCCACCCACCCCCTCCCTCTCCATCCACCCCTCCAGAATGCTCTTACACGGAACATCATTATGTGAAACAGTCCTAAGAAACCCACTTGTGTGCCCTCAATAAGGCTGTTGGGGCAACGCTGTTCATTACATCACACACTGTTTTCTTTAGGAGGGCTCCCGGGAACAATTCCTGTCTGGCCTCGGTGTGAACAACAGTTAGAATTTTCCTGAGCAATTGGTTTGTGTTTATCTTGCAGACATTGTGAACTGTATATCTGACAAGTTTTCTTTATTCTGCTGGCGGCTTTGGTGCTGTGGGCTCGGCGTGTGACTCACCAGCGAGCAGCAGGTATGCAGACATGCAATTTTAGCATTACCGTTGGCTCCAATGTATTTTCCTCCTCCTATCTTGTATTACCTCACTTTTAATTTATGCTCCCTTGACGTGTTTTTTTTTTTCTATCCCATTGTAAGCCACCTGAAAAATGTTCTGTGAAATAAGATTTGGTTTGCATTGAGAAGTAGATAAATAAATAAGATGTGGAAGCGCTCCACACCATGTGTTTTTATCTATTTTCTTTGGAGCTTCTATTATGGGTTGCTTTAACACATCCTCCTCCTGCTAACAGACCTAAGGTTTAGGGCATGCGACTCAGAGCGGTAGGTAGCAATAACAATCACAAAATAATTGGAAAACCCAAATAAAGTTGCTGAAAATATTGTGATGTCCCACCTCATTCTCAGGACCCAGCCAAGGCGAAGCCATTGAAATGATAGAGATTCTTCAGAGCAAGAGGTGCTTGAATACTAATTATAATGAAGAGGGTAAGTGGCACCACTTGATACTGGCATGGCATGGAAGTGGAGTATGCTCCCTCGAGGTCCATAGGCAGCCCAGGAAGCAAGACAGGTAGACACTCCTGTTATTTACATTCTGTGGTGCTGCCAAGTAGCAAGGAAGAGCTGTTAGCCCTTAACTTGGCTCTTCCTGCCCAGAGATTTTCCAACTGTAGGAAAAGGGATCAAATTCCAGAAAAGTAACAGTGCACGCTCCCAATCAGAGTGGGTAAAGAGCTCCCTGGGCAAAAGGGAACATGAAAATACGTTCAACATCCTTAGTCATCAGGGAAATGAAATATAAAACCATAAAGAAATACCCTTATACACCTATTCAAATGGCTAAAACTTATCGAGTGCTGGTATGCCTCTGGAGCATATAGAACTTTCATAGACTGCTGGTGGGAACGTAAAATGGTACAACCATTTTTGCAAACAGTTTGTCTTTCTTTATTCTCGCTCTCTTTTTTTTTTCTTGTGTGTGTGAGGCTGGGGATTGAACCCAGGGACATTTTGCTTCCGAACTACACCCCCAGTCCTATTTTATTTTTTGTTTTGAAACAGTGTCTTGTTAGATTGCTGAAAGTCTCTCTATGTTGCTGAGGGTGGTCTCAAAGCTGCGATCCTCCTGTCTCAGGCTCCCAAGAACTAGGATTACAGGCATGTGCTACCACTCCCAGCTGGCTTGTCATTCTTTCAGAAATTAAATATACATCAACAAAATAGCCCAGTCATTCCACTTCTAGGTGTCTACCCAAAAGAAATGAAAGAATATGTCCACACAAAGATGTGCACCAGAGTGTTCACAGCAGCTTCTTTGTAATAGCCAGAAACTGGTAATAAACCTGGTGTACATCAACAGGTAAGAAGATAAACAAGATAATCCCAGTACTTTGGGAGGCGGAGTCCGGAGGATCCGGGTTCGCAGCCAGCCTCAGCGATCTCTCTCTCTCTCTCTCTCTCTCTCTCTCTCCCTGTCTCTCTCTCTCTACCTAGTGAGGCCCTCCACAACTTCGTGAGACCCGGTTTCAAAATAAAGTATAAAAAAATAGGGTCGGGGGTGTAGCACGGAGGTAGAACGCCCCTGCGTTCAATCCCCGGGTACCGCAAAAAAAAAAAAAGAAGATAAAAAAATTTTGCTATATCCATTCAGTGGAATATATCTCAGCAAAAACTAACTAAATAATAATTAAATAAGTAAATAAAATAAATACTTGATATGCATAATAATATAAATCTCAGTAATTATGTTGCATTAAAGAACAGTATATACAACATGATCTCATTATATATAAAATTCTAGAGCATGTAAACTAATATATAGTATCAAAAGCAGACCAGTGGTTGCCTATTACACATTGGGGTGGGGAGGGAAGAAAAGAGGGATTAAAAATGGGCACAAGGAAACTTCAGGCAATGATGGCTATGTTCGATATCTTGATTATGAAAATAATTTCATATACAAACATATCAAATTTCATACTTTAAATACTACATCTCAATTAAGCTTTAATAAAACTGTTTAAAAATAATGGTTAAAGCCAGGGGTGGTGGCACACGCCTGCAATCACCTGTAAGTACAGGGAAGGCTGAGACAGGGCGCTCACCGATTCAACACCAGCCTCAGCAAATTAGTGAGACTCTCACCAATCTAGTGAGACCTTGTGTCAAAACAAAAAAATAAATAAATAAAAAGGGCTGGGGGTATAGCTCAGAGGTAGAATGCCTCTGGGTTCAATCCTCAGTACCACAAAAACAAACAACAAAAAATAAGTAATGCTTAAAGATTTTTAAATGTGGCTGTTGGCTACTGCATCCAACAGCTCAGCAGAAACTTCTGTGCTGCAGCAGAACTTGGTATTTGTGTTTACACTGATAGACATATGCTAATCCTACATCAATCCATGTTCTAGTTCTACGTTGCACCCCCTAGTTCTATCTTCCACTCCAAGAGAGCCTTTCTCATCTTGCTAGGGAAGTAGCATCACTGGGCAGAAATAATAGAAAAAGAGATTCAAGCTTACAACACTTTCCTCATGGACTTTACTGATGGACTCATTTAACCAGAGAACAGATGTGTTGCGGTTTGGAGATAGACTGTCCCCTGAAGAGCTCATGTGTTGACAATGCAAAATGGTCAGAGGTGAAATAATTGAATCATGAGGGTTCTTACCTCATCAGTGTATAAATCCATCGACAGGTTAATGGATTTATTAGGTAGTAAGGTAGGCAGGTAGGGTGTGGCTGGAGGAGGTAGATCACTGGGGATGTGGCCTTGGGAATTATATGTCTCTCCACTCTACTTTACACCGCCATGCCCTGAGCTCCACAGGTATGACCTGGCATAACATGGACTAAAACCTCCAGAACTGTGAAAAAATAAATCTTTCTTCCTCTAAGTTATGGTCGCCAGGTATTTTGGGTCACAGCGGTGAGAATACTGACAGAAACTAGACGGATTGTTCCTTTTTGTGACATATTCCAAGGTAAGAGTGACTCTGATTTCACACAGATGCACTGGTGAACCACTGCATATCCAAGAGTCTTCTAGTCAAGACTTGATGATGCCGCATACCCAGAACGCAATACATTCAGTTTCCCTTGGCCCTATTGGACAAAACCCTATTGATTCAGGCTTAAAAGACAAAGTTGGTTAGAGAGTAGCTGGGAAATATCACACTCACAAATTCTAGTTCTGGAACTTTTAGTTTGGCCTCAGTTTCTCCATCTATAAAATGGATATACCAATACTGACCTAACAGAACTGTAGTTAAAATTTAACAAGATTGTGGATAGGGAGCACCATCCAAACAGCAGAGTTACTTATATATACCCTCATCCTTTATCCACCCAACCCTTCGTCACAGCACACACTTTCTTCCCTTACGAAGAGATGGGCTGCTTTGAGCAGGAATGTCTCCCATTCTTACCTGAAGCCAAAGCTTGTCATGCTGAGACCACTTCCCGCCAGCAATGCACTGAAATGTGGCATTCTGCCCCACGTTCACCTCCACATTTTGGAGTCGCAGAAAATGAGGTGCTTTTCCTAAGAGAGAAACCAAAGAACACATGAGGGTGGGATTCGTAGTCTACGACACTTCCCTATCGTGGACAGCAGCTCAGGATGGACACTGGACAGGAATCTGTGCCTGGAAAAAGAGGCCTGGATCTGTGGAGGGCTGAAGGATCACTTACTGAGACGGGCACTGTTCTGTGAACTTTACACATATCATCTCACTTAAACATCACAAAATCCATAAAGTGGACAGTACCTCCATGTCACACATCAAAAACTGAGGTTCTCAACCTAGATGTCCATCAACAGATGAGTGGATTACAAAATTATGGGAAATACACACAATGGAATTCTACTCAGCAATAAAGAAGAACAAAATAACAGCATTTGCAAGAAAACGGAAAGATCTGGAGAACATTATGTTAAGTGAGATTAGCCAATCACAAAAAAAGAAGGGACATATGTTTTCATTAATATGCGCAACCTAGGGAGTAGTGGGGACACAAAAGGGACTCCAATGACAATGGAGAACCCTTGGTGGTGCAAGGGAAGGGTTACAAGGGAAGGGGAAGGGCAAGAAAGAAGTGAATCCATGGAATTACTATCATAAACAATGTGTACATATGAAATTATACCAACATCATTCTCAGCGGGGGGGATGCAGGGGGGAGGGACACCAAGAGCTGTGCGCATGTATGTTAACACCAAACTGATACTCATTGTGATGTGAGACTACCACGCACCAATAAAAACATAAAAAAAAACTGAGGTTCTGAGAAGTCACATAGTTTGGCACAGTTGGAGATCGAGGAAATGGGTGAGCCAAGAAGAATTCGGGTGTCTGAGACCCTCAAAGTCCCATTACTAGCTGCTGTGTGATCTTACTCTGTTAAGTTGGCACAGACATCCCTAGAACACATCCAAGTTGACAATTACTTCTAGAGCTGGCACTGGCTGAAAAATGGGGCCATAAAAGTGAAAGTGAAATTGGAGGTGGGGTGAGGGGCAGAGATTCACCATGGAGGATCCTTCCCTGTAGCCTGGACGAACAGAAAAACGGAAGCTGCAGCACCTTTGGCTTGAGAGCTGCACACTTGGCTTTGGTGATGATGCTGATGGACCACGGGGAAGAGGGAGAAAGCACTAGCAGCAGTCATTCACTGAGCGCTCTATGTGACGGGTACCATGTGTAGTGTCTACGCTCAGCAATTTGTTAAGTAAACACAGTTGATGGTGGTCCTGTCTCTGTTGTGCAATGAATGGAGGGAGGTGCACGGAGTTCAACAAACTTGCCCAAGTTCACAAGGGCCCAGAGTTTACAATGTTAACTTTAAGCAATGGCACCCTCTGAGCATGAGTGGGAAGTGAGACTGATTCTGGGCACTGGGTAGAACATGGGAAAGAAGTTTCAAACAAAATTGGAGTGTCTGTGGGCACCGATCCTAGGATCGAGCATGTGCTTTATGCTGGGTAACTTAGGGTCACCTCTTCCTTTGTAGAGACTGGTGCTCCCCTATACAAGCTCTCCAAATAACAGAAATATCAGCTCCCCATCAGCTGATAACCTATGACTAGAAGGAGGAGCTTCTTCTTTGAGCATATGAAGGATCCCTACCACCATCGCCAAAATCATTGGTGAACTGGACACAGACCAATTCCAGAATGGAACCAAATGGAGAGTTCTGATCCTCCTCTAGGGCCAGGTACTGTGATAAACACTTTGCATACTTTGTCTGATTTAACTCCATGACACCCCTATGAGGCAGATTCTATCATCGTCACCCTGCTAGAGAGGTAGAAACCAACATCCAATAACTGTAATGTTCCCAAAGCTACAGAGCAACAGTGAGAGACAGAAACAGAATTTGGTCCAGTTGCATTTTAGCCCCACACTTGACAAGCACATTCTCTTGCCTCCTGGGCTTTGGGAATGATGATGGTGACACTGGACGGATCTCAGGGTCCAGAGAAAGAGCTCCCTGCAAGACAATACTGACTCCCCAGGCTCCTCTCATGGTCCCCAAATATGTTGCAAGCGACCCCTTTCCTTGCTGTTTATTCCCATGGGCTTCACACTGTGAACTATCTTGTCTACCAAACTGTATCGCCACTTGCAAAGCTCAGGAAAAGCCAAGAACCCTGCTGTGACCGGGCACACTTGCTGTGAGAAACTGTAAGCCTTCTGTCCAGGTTTTTAAACCAATGACAACATCTCAGAGACCCCACATGCCACCTTCATGGCCCTGTGGCCACAGTGGCACCAAGGGTCAGAGGCCCAGTGAGGAGCCCCTCCGGTGGACTCCTCAGGGTGTGAGATGCCTGCATCTAGTCAACCTGACAGATGCCATGCTGCGTTGATTGCCAGAAATTGTTTCCTTGTGGATCTCCTGTATAATTTTATAAAGTTATTTTTGGTAACTATCAGTTCAAGTCAATTCTTCAAGTGGGAATAGAGTGAACCTTGTTAAATCTGTTTATGCCACAGGTTTAAAGGGGAGGGTATGTCCAGAGTCTTGGCTCTAAGGCTAGAAAGCTCTGTGCTGGGTTTTGCTAGGGTTTCTCTCCACTTCTCTATTTATTTATTTATTTATTTTTGTGGCACTGGGAATTGAACCCAGGGGCATTTTACCTCTGAGCTATACCTCCAGCCCTTTTTATTTTGAAACAGGGTCTTGCTGAGTTGCCGAGGGTCTCGTGAAGTTGTTGAGGCTGACCTTGAACCTCCGATCCTCCTGTCTTAGCCACCCAAATAATGGGTTTACAGGCATGGTCCACCACACCTGGCTTCCCCTTCTCCCTTTTTAGACCACTGGAAAATGGTTAAGCTCTGGAACATGGGCAGTTAGAGATGGATCTCCTCTAGATCAGTGTACCCTGCTCAAATCTGATCCTTCCCAGTTATCCCTTCTCAGCAACAGACCTTAGGTCTTGATTCTTTCATCTTCCACTCCTCATTCCCTTCTAGATTCAGAATTTAGATGTTTAATGGTCCCTGGTGTTAATATTCTGGGGAAACACTGGTGATTTACAACCGCGATGTCAAACCCATGTGCCTACAGGAACCAGACAGTTACGTAAATTAATAAAGTGTTTCAGTTGTAAATCAAAACGGACAAAACCACCACCTTCTGGCCCCATCTTTCATTTCCCCACTTTTGAAAGAGACTTGTGAAAAAGAAAGATCTATATAAGAGAAACAACATTGCAAGTAAAATTATAACTGGTATCTGATACCAGCCTCACCACTGGGAGAGCGATAAAGAGTGGTGCGGACTTGGGGGAAATGGAGAGAAACCTTGTGCCCCACCAAAAGGGACCAGCAGAGGGAGGCAGGGTGACAACTCTTTGCCCAGAGTTGTCAATCACTGATTTCTCAAGGGAAGTAAGAAATTCATAATTTATGTGAAATCGCTCATCCTAAAATTTTTACTAAATTTTATTAAAACTTTGCAAAACATATTGGCAGGCAGGGTCTCTGATCCACTGATATTATGTAAGTCACCTAGCACAATTCCTATGAGCTAGTCTTACCAGGTCTGGCCTTGTAAATCCAGTGATAGCCCACCCCTCCAAGTACTGTGCTTTGGGGATCAAGTCAATGTCAGCCTGGATCCTAGGAACTTATCTTAAGCACCTCTTTCCGGCTCAGCACTCTCTCCATAGGTCCTCACTCTTGTCTCTGCTCTTGGAGCCCTGGCTCAGCCTTGGCTGGTGACAGATTTCTCTCTCTGAGATCCTTCTTATGTTAGAGATCCATTTGGTCCTCTCTTCTGTGTGGTCCTGGCCTCTCTGGTCTTCTTTCTTCCATCCCCCCACTCCAGTCTTCTCTCCAGCCAGATCCTCTTTCCATAATCCTCTTTCCATTGTTACTTTCTTTTAACCTCTGAAGCTCTGGGAAGAGAAATCATTCCACCAGCTTCTTCTCACAACCTTCAGCCAAACTCAGCTGACCTCAGTACCCAGGCGAGCCACCAGGGCAGTCTTAATACTCCCTACTCACTCCCCATTGAGAATGGGCTCCCGCTGAATGGGGTAGGAGGACACTGGCTGTGCACTGGGGGCAAAATGCCTCGATGTTGGTGACATTTAAACTCCTGCAGATGTCAGCGCAGCATCTGAAGACATATGATTGTGCCCTTTATCTCGCTCTTTAAACCTGACGGTGCTCAGTGGGAAGCCACACAATTGAAGAGAAAGCTCAGTACATACATTAGAAACGTGTTGTGGGCTCAGGGACACGGCCCTGCAAGGTAGTGATGGGGGAAAAATAGGTTTAAAAAAATTCTAAAAGTCAGCTTAGGAGTTAGAAACTTTGAAACCAAGTGGAAAATCGTGCTGACATTTATCGTCCACAGTCATAACTGCGGCGGCCCTGCTAATGGCTAACACCGAGAATCGGCAGCAGACAGTAACTATGGTTAAAATACTTTTGGAATAACAACAAGAAAAATGTTAAATGGGCTATAAAATAGAGACGAGAGGTTGCAGGTTGTAAGAGAAAATTATTTCCTTTGAGTCTTACACCTGAGTTTCGGTCGCTGTTTTGGGAGCTTGGAGGTGTTTCAAGTCCTAACTTCAGCCTTGATCAGTGGAGGATACAGTGGCAAATCAAGCACTAACTTTTGGAATAATTAGTGGAATTGCTTATTGATAGACTCCAGTTATATATTAGCAAAGAACATACTTTGAAGGAAAGAAGCAAAGAATTGAAAAGCTTGAGACATAAAAGGAACGCATATTCCTCAATATACTTAAAATTTTAACAATCTATGAGTAAAGCCCTAACTACATCAATTCTAAGGCTAGGGGTTAGGGAAAGCACTTTCAGTCTAAAGGACCATTCAGGAGTTATTAGATCACATGACATGGAATCTCACGTGCAGCCCCCAGACCCTGGTCAGCACCTCAGGAGGCAGCACGCATGCTCAGTTCTCTGCAGGAGTGCACCATCTTGCATAAACCACAAATCTGGGAGTGGCATCTTTGATGCCTCTGTCTCCCAATCCAGCCCACAAGATGAGACCAATTAGCTCTAGTGCCTAAATACATCTCTATCTAGCTACCAATCTCCATCACCACGTACCACATACTTCATAGCACCGTTGACCATCTCTTACGGGCTGATTTGTGTCTCTAGCCCCAAATTCATATAAATTCTAACCCTAGTGCTTTAGAACATGGCTGTGGTTTGAAAATAAGGCCTAAAAAGAAGCGATCAAATTAAAACGAGGCGATTGGGTCTCATCTAATGGATGTCCTTCTAAGAAGAAGACATTTGAAGCCAGGTGTGGTGGTGCACACTTATAATCCCTGTACTTGGGAGGCTGAGACAAGAGGATCACAGGTTTGAGCCCAGCCCCAGCAACTCAGCAAGGCCCTCAGCAACTTAGCAAGACCCTGTTTCAAAATAAAAATTAAAATAGGGCTGGGGGTGTAGCTCAGGGGTAGAATG
>PVJS01027823.1:6712-26065 GCA_004027185.1 Glis glis
CTCTCCCTCTCCCTCTCCCTCTCCCTCTCCCTCTCCTTCTCCCTCTCCCTTTCCCTCTCTCTCATTTCTCCCTCTTTCTCCCTTTCTATGGCTCTCCTTTCCAACTTCCATGACCTGAGCATCTTTCCCCTACCATGCCCTTCAGCCATAATCTGCCCTACCTCAGACCCAAAATAATGGAACCAGCTGACCATGGACTCAAAATTCTGAAACCATGAGCCAAAATAAATTTTCTTCTTCTTCTTCTTTTCTTCTTCTTCTTCTTCTTCTTCTTCTTCTTCTTCTTCAAGAAGTTTGTGTCAGGCATTTTGGTCACAGTAACAAAAAGCTAACTAACAGAGATGGAGATATTATTATATAAATACCTCAGTAATTTTTTATCAGCAGCAATTTTTAAGAATATATAACAGCAATTGTTGTTATACCTATGACTTTCAATTCATTCTTATTCTGAATAAAAAATAGGCTAAATCTTTAAACCACAGCATGTATTGGCTTTTCACTAAATCTAATCTGTACTTAAGTACATTTCTTATAGCACTCCTGCTAAACTTGCTGAAGCATGACCAGCATCTCTGGAATTTGATGATAGTTCTTGGCCCCAGATGAGTCTCTAGAAAATGCTAAGTACATTTTAAATAAAGTTACTAGTCAGTCACATATTTAACAACATCTATTTCCTCTTGGATATTATTGTTGGGACAATAAAAACACATTTGCAATACTACAAATATGGTAAGCATTAAAGCTGGCAAGTGTGAAAATTGTATGTAGTATTCAGATACAGAATGATACAAATCGTCAGGAAAAAATGAAATGTTGTCATAGGAAATAAAATACAAATTATAGACATATGTAGCATAGAAAATCTCTGTTCCTTCAAGGGACATGTTTAGAAATCTCCACGGACCCAAGGATCACAATAGAAAGAATAAGTATATAAGGAAAGATGATAGTACAACTAACCATATTAATGAATATCATATAACATTATATTACTATAGTATATTACATATTGTGTTAGTCAGCCTTCTGTCACTGTAATAAATACCTGAGATACTCAACTTATAAAGAGAAAAGGATTATGGTTTGGGATCATGGTTTGGGAGGCTGTGATCCATGACTGAGTGGTGCCGTTGGGTTTGGGCCATGGCAAGGCTTCACATCATGGAAGACAGCTTGTGGCAGAGCAAATCATTTACCTAATGGTTTGGGTGGGAAAGGGCAAGAGGAGGGGCTGAGTCTCAATATCCTGTTTGAGGGCATGCTTCCATTAGACCCCACCTCCCAATAGAGTAAAGTTGGGGACAAAACCTTTAACACATAGACCTTTGGGGGACATTTAATATCCAAACTGTGGCACATATGGCATACAATACTGATGCTGACTTATTGATTACTATTCAGCAAAATAATATTAATATAGGCACATAATTTATATAATAAAATTCTAAATTGCTTTAAAATAAGGTTCTACTAAATAAACTTCAGACCTAAGTTGGAAGAGGAAGGTAGAGTGAATTTTCAGAAGGCACTATCATGGCAGTCAAACAAATAAAAATTGAAGACAGCAATTTTTACAATTCTGGAAACCTATCTGTTTTTGTTAATTGAGTTAACTCTTGCTTGAGATGCTAGGAAAGAGTTAACTAAGAAATAACTCATTATCAATGACATGTAAAACTTTTAGATGACTGTTTTTAAATTACTCATATTTTAATACCTCAGTATTCCACTTAGCTATGGCCATGGCAATCTTATGGAAATATGTGGAGTGTGATGAATCACATTAAAGATACTAATTTTTGTTGTCGTTGTTGTTATTTCTAAATCTGTATCAGAAGTTATCTGTTAAAACTTGGCTAAAAAGTCTTATAATTTTCTTCTGTGCAATGGAGTGGATAATTGAGGCTGATTAATGCCATCTTAAAGAACATGTTTTTACTGTCTTGCTAGAGGTGTTCGATTAATCACATGAATTTGAATTTAAATTGCCTTCAATATTATATGTTCCAGAAAAGCCTTTATATTTATTTGTAATTCATTTGTAAGTTATCAAGAGTTTTAAGCTTGTAAAGCATATTTGTTCATATTAAATCAGTGAATCTAAATAATTTTCAATATTTTCTGTAATTTTATAAAAAGTGGTAGCACAATATTAATACTTTTAAAATTTCAAATAAAAGTTAATATCATAATGCAATTTTTTATTTCCTAAAGCTCCAAAATTGGCTTTTTATTTTTTCTTACACTATAGAGTGAAATGATGCATCTATGAACACATCCTAAAATACATTGATGAAATAATTTTAACAATTGTTCTAACATCACATGTTTAATGAACAGCATAGTAGATATAGTAAAAAATATTTAAGAGTCATTTTGTCCACTTTATGTATAAATATATATGGACTCCATTATTCAGGACTATTATTTTAGAATGCACAGCAAAATTTTCTTGATAGTTGATCAAGATAATTTTCAAGTTTATTAAAATGGGACTTAATCTTATCTGTTGACATGTCTTCAGTATTTTTTTACCTTTGCATGGGGATCAAACCCAGGAACTTGTTCATAGTAGGCAAGTACCCTACCACTAAGCTATGCCCCCAGCTTTTCTTCAGTATTTTCAATAATATAGGATATATTTAGTATAGAGTAGGTGCTTGAAAAGTTTTTCAGTAAATGAATGATTTTTCATAATTGTTATACTTTTTGTTAAATGCTAATTTAATGTTTCTTATTTATGAATATAAAGGTAAAAATGTGGAATACCAGAATAATAGATGTCATTTCATTTTTGTACATGAGATGTCTCTCAGAAAACCAGAGATAATTTGAATAAGCATAGTGTCCACCATTAGAGCTCATTTTTCTTTCAACATTTTTTTTACAAATATACAAAATATACCAAATTGCCTAATATTTTTACATACTATTGGGGAGCCCTATAAGCAACAATCTCTTAAAGGTTAGTTATTATCTTGGATGTACTGCACTAAGAATGCAGGTCCTAGACATAATCAGGGTAGATAACATTTAATACAAAGCTTTTTTGATTAATATGTAGCTATCAATTAGCTGTTTCAATAAGAATATTGCAAATACATCTTTAAAAATAAATATCTTTGTTTTACAGACAAAGAGTGTTTGTCTTGTGCTACTTACATTTCTATAACATGCAGCTCTCTTAAAGAGTAAAGAGGTGTATGAGTTATCTATTTCATATCTTTGTGTGGCTGGGGATCAGAATCAGGTTAATTCTGATTCTGGGATGACTTGATCAACATAAGAATGGAAAGAAATGTGGCAAAAGAAAGAAATAGCTATTAATAATGGGGTCCTTTGCTTTAAACTAAATTAGATATTCAGTCTTATTCTCAATTGTATTGTGATTATTCAACCATATGTTATGATTCAAATTGAAGAACTAAAGAAATAAACATCCAGTAGAGGAAATATTCACAAAGAAGCTAAAGGGGAAATGCATCATGGATCACAAAACTTTTCCGGTTGTTGTAGCAGAATAATCTAACTGCCATCATCGATATCTGTTACTTGATTATTTGGTGGTGCCAAATGCCTATTTAACTATCCCTCTATTAGCTCTTTCCTCCTCTACCATATTCTATCTTCATTTAAAAACTTGCCCCAGTTTCTTAATATGTGAATAACATTTCTTTGGAAAAGTAAGAAGAAAATGTGTAATTCAACAATAACAACCTGAAAAAGTCTAACCACTCCAAGTATTGTTTACCTATTTTCATTAGATATCATTGGGATATTTATACAGTGTATGAAAAAAGTAATGAAGCATGTGGGGAATTGTTAAGCCAGAGATCAAAAGATGGATTGTATACTTTCAATCTCTGTTTTGTAATTATTGATCTGTGACTCACTAGATTCTGTGATTAAATTTTCTCTGAATAAAGACAAAATCTAAATGAAGATAAATCAATGATTTTCATAAAGCTAGATGTATTCAATTTAAATAAATATTTTAAGTCAAGTGTGGTGGCTTATGCTTGTAATCCCAGTACTTGGGAGGCAGAGGTAGAAGGATTGCAGGTTCAAGGCCAGCCTCAGCAAGTAGAGAGACTCTCATCAACCTAGTGAGACCCTGTTTCAAAATAAGAAATAAAATTGGGCTGGGGGTATAACTCGAAGGTAGAATGTCTCTGGGTTCAATCCCCAGTACCCCCCAAAATAAAAATAAATAAATAAATAAATTTTATTTTATCTTAATATTATTCCCTTTCTGCCTTTGTTATGCTTTTATTGGTGCATTGTAATAATACATTATAGTGAGATTCAAAGTGATACAAACATACATACACACAGAACTTGGTATATTTCCTTCTGCATCCCACCCCGCCCCCTCTTCCCTCTCCCTACATGTTAATGAAATTGGTAGTGAGATCTTCATGTATGGAGTTAACATTTGAACTGTTTCCTTGTTCAACCCATCTTTTCCTCCTCTTCTCCCTTCTCCAAACCCCTTCCACTATTCTACTTATCTCTTTCCTCATTTATCTGAGATCCTTTTTGTTTCCTATTGTCTGTCTAACTTCAACAAGTTTTTCTTAAATAGAAAAGATAAGTGATAGATATATAGAAAAGATATAGTGATAATTTTGTCGTTTTGAGCCCATGATGGCAAATATTTTTAAAGCTAATTCTATTTGTTTATTGGTATAAGGGATGTGTGTAAAATTCTACTTGCCTTTGAAATCCAAAATTTTAGGACCAATATTTTTACTGATGAACCTTATTTTTAAAGCTAATTTAAAAGTTATTTTATTCCCTTGTCCTACATATTGTATACTGAATATTCTTTATTTCAATTAGACTTAGAAGATCTGTCACACAAATCTTAAAAAATTTAAAGGAAATATTTTTAAAATCTTTTAAAAAAGATCTTAAAAGATCTATGAGGGGTGGGGAAGGAAAGAAAATATTCAAATAAATACATATCAGATGGAAAGAACTGAAATAATGAAATTATATAGGGTAGAGAGTAATTGTAGGGGTAGTGAAAACCTTTGTGATTATTAAGAATTTGAACATAGGCTAGCATAATAAACACTGAAAAATCTAAAAAGAACATTTCATAAAAGACATTCCAAATAGTTTATCACCAGCACATCCTCAGATTTAAAAGAAATCTTAAAGAATTAATTCAGGTAGAATAAAAATAATCACAAATGGAAAATTTGATTTTTGAAAAGAAATTAAAAAGTTAAAAAAGTGTACATGTGAATGCATTTGAAACTATAACAATTAGAATGTTCTGTGTAATTTTAAAAAATTAAGAAGGAAGTAAAATACTTACCCAACAATACCATATAAAATATGAAGAGATTATTTATGTTAAGGCTTCTAAACTTCTTGTACTACCTGGGAGATAGATAAGTATATTGATGGATTTTAACATCTGTTATATTAACTTAGACATGTAGTAATTTCTAAAATAAATATATATATCCTAATATATATATTCTAAAATTCTATATATAGAATTCTATATATATATTCTAAAATTAATATATATTCTAAAATTAATATATATTGATCAAAATGAAGTTCATAGTATTCCAAAAAGTCCAGGATGAAAATAATTAATCTAAATGAAGTAAAAAATAAGAGGAAAAGAGAAACACAGTAGCTGGTATAAATAGAAACATAAAATAAGATGGTAAAAACACTCCATGTCTGCTCCATGACAGCAGACAATATATCTTATTGGAGTTAAGTGTTCAAGTAAAAAATAATCATTTTCCAATTCATAATAAAATTCAGCTAAATGCTCTTTATATAACAACATTCTAAATCATAAAAAAACATGCAAATACTGAGTGAAAAGTGAAAAAAATAGAAAATAGCAATCAAAAGAAAACCTTTCCAATTTTACTAAAATTAGACAAAATATTGTCTAAGGGAAAAATATTGGAGATAAAAGCATCATTGTACAATGACAAATAGTTAAATTCACCCAAATCATATATTATTATTTACTTGTACTTCACAAAATAATACATACTTCACAAAACAATTTTACTTCACAAGATAATTTTATAACTAATGTAAGTTTGTAGGGCCATAAAAATAGAAAATAGATACCCATATTTTTATTTTATTAAACTAGCCCAGTAATTGAAAGATCAAACTGTCCAAGCATTATTTAAGAATATTGGAGATTTGACCAACAGAACCAATAAACTAGGTATGACAAGAATATGAAAAAATCATACTCAACACTAGGGATCAGTAATATCATCAGTAATAATATCAATAATATTATCTATAATACTATCACTCACACATGGATATTTATAAAAGTTAACCTCATCTTGTGTTATAATGGAAGCCACAACTAATTTTAATAGATAAGTATCATACAGAATGTATCATCTGACCACAGTTCTGTTAAGCTAGAAATTTAGCAATAAATAAAATAATCAGGAAACCTACATGAAATTAGAGTTTTAGGAAATGTCTAAGTAATTGATAGGTAAAGGAAAAAATCAGAATGATATTAAAAATAGTGCTGATTTTTAAACTTATATATTAAAACCTATGGAATGTAAATGAAGTGAAACTTAGGAATAGATAGCCTATAGGGAGAAAAAGAGTTAAAGACTAAATTTAATGAGCTAAGTCCAACTTTAAAGCCTATAAAAACAAAAACTATAGAATTAGAATGAACCCAAAGATAATAGAAGGTAGACTTTGGTGAAGAGGCAGTCTCTGACACCAGATTGTCTACATGTCTACATGGGACCTTGAGCAAGTAATATAAGCTCTCCAATTTCCTCATTGGTAATGTATGGGCAACAGTAATAGTGCCTACACAGAAATGTGGTGAGGATTATATGAGCAAGTATATAGCAGATATATAGCATCAGAATTTTGCTTCGTATTTTGTGGTTATAATTTATTATTAAAAGAGCAAGAATTAAGCCAGGTTTCATGGCCCATGCTTGTAATCCCACCACTTGGGAGACTGAAACAGGAGGATCACAGGTTTGAGACCAGCCTCAGCAATTTAGCCAGACCCTATTTCAAAGTAAAAAATAAAATAGGTCTGTCCCTAAATTCAATCCCCAGTACTACAAAAAAAAAGTTATATAGTGGTGAAATACATCTTACATCCTTACCATAAAGCAATGATAAATGGTTGGAGAGGTAGTTATGTTTATCCTGATTTAAAATTACACAATATACATATATATCAAAACACCATATGATGCCCAACAAATATGTACAATTTTTATTGTTTTATGTATAGATTAAAACAAAACAAATTTAATTAATTTTTTTAAAACTACACTTTGTAAGGTTAAACTTCTTTTTAAAAGAGAGCAACATGGGTATACCTGTCCCAATACTGATTAGAAAAACAGGTGTTTGACTTCTTAATGATTACCATTCTAATTGGGATTAGACGGAATCTCAGAGCAGTTTTGATTTGCATTTCCCTGATTACTAATGATGTTGAACATTTTTTCATGTATCTATTGGCCATTTGTATCTCTTCTTTCATGAAGTGTCTATTCAATTCAGTTGCCCATTTCTTGATAGGGTTATTTGTTATTTTAGTGTAAAGTCTTTTAAGTTCTTTGTATATCCTAGATATTAATCCTCTGTCAGAGGGATAGCTAGCAAAGATTTTCTCCCATTCAGTTGGCTTTCTCTTTAGGCTCTTGATGGTTTCCTTTGATGTGCAGAAACATTTTAGTTTAATGCTATCCCACCTATTAATTCTTGTTTTAGTTTCCTGGGCTTTGGAGGTCTTGTTGAGGAAGTTTTTACCTGTGCCTATATGTTGGAGTGTTGAACCTATGCCCTCCTCTAGTAATTTCACAGTCTCTGGTCTTTGATCCATCTCGAGTTGACTCTTGTGCAGGATGAGAGGTAAGGATTTAGTTCCATTTTTTCTACAGATGGATAACCAGTTTTCCCAACACCATTTGTTGAAAAGACTGTCTTTTCTCTATTGTATGTGTCTGGCACCTTTGTCGAAAATCAATTGGCTATAAGCTTGTGGATTTGTTTCTGTATCTTCTGTTCCATTGGTCTATGTGTCTGTTTACCATGCTGATTTTATTACTATAGCTCTGTAGTATAATTTGAAGTTAGGGATTGCGATGCCTCCTGCATGGTTCTTATTGCTGAGGATTGTTTTGGCTCTTCTGGGTCTTTTGTTTTTCCATATGAAATTAATGACTGATTTTTCTAGCTCTGCGAAAAAATGATGTTGGTATTTTGATAGGGATTGCATTGACTCTGTACATCACTTTTGGCAGAATGGCCATTTTGATGATATTTATTCTGCCTATCCAAGAGCAAGGGAGATCTTTTCACCTTCTAAGATCTTCTTCAATTTCTTTCTTCAGTGTTTTATAATTTTCATTGTAGAGGTCTTTTACCTCTTTGGTTAGGTTTATTCCTAGGTATTTAATAGGTTTTGAAGTTATATGAATGGTATTGTTATCTGGATTTCTTTCTCAGTGGATTCATGGTTGGCATATATGAAGGCTACTTGGTGAGGTTGTGGGGAAGTAGGAACTCTCCTGCACTGTTGGTGGGATTGCAAACTAGTTCAACCACTATGGAGATCCGTGTGGAGATTCCTTAGAAAACTGGGAATGGATCCACCATATGAGCCGGCTATACCACTACTGGGTATCATTCCAAAGGAATTGAAACCAGAAAACTATATCAATTTATGCATACCCATGTTCATAGCAGCACAATTCACAATAGCCAAATTATGGAACCAACCTAGATGTCCATGAACAGATGAATGGATCACAAAATTATGGGTAGTACACACAATGGAATTCTTCTCAGCAATAAAGAAGAACAAAGTAATATCATTTACAAGAAAATGGAAGGACCTGGAGAACATTATGTTAAGTGAGATCAGCCAATCACAGAAAGAGAAGAGTCATATGTTCTCTCTAATATGCACAAGCTAGGGAGCAATGAGGATACAAAAGGGACTCCGGACAATAGTGGAGAAGCCTCAGTGGAGTCAGGGAAGGGGAAGAATGAAGTTCATCAATGGAATTACTACCATCGACCATGTGTACACATGAGAATATACCAATGTCAATCTCAGTACTCTGTACTTGGGAGGACGGGGGGTGCACCTAGTGCTGTGTGCATGAATGTTACTGTCAACTTGATTTTCATTGTGATATGAGACTATAATGCACCAATAAAAGCACATAAAAAAGAAAAACAGGTGGACAAATCAACAAAGTGCATAAAGACCAGATGATATTGAGGAAGGAGCCACCAAGCATGCCTCTTTGATAGCTCTATTGTAAAGGGTATTATGCAAAATGGGAAAATACCTGGAGGCATGTTGGAAACAGGTGGGGTTTTTAACTTTCAAGATGGGCTAAATAAAGGCAAGTTGTATGCAGGTGACAAAGATTCAGCTGAACAACAGTATGTTGAATCCCATGACAGATCAAGGAAAGAAGCAGTTCACAGGATGGTAGACAGAGACCATGAAAAATAAATTATTTATGAATGATTTTAAGTTTAAATCAACAGTAAACCATGAAACTGTCTTTGAAAAATAAATAAACAAAGCAAAACAAAACACCGCTTTTGCCAGAGAAAGAGCTATTTGTTTGAAAGCAACTGAGTATAAGGGTGAAATCTGTGCCACATACCCTGCTAAGAGAAACAGAAAGATTAGTGAGGCAGGCATGACTGTACTGGTTTAATTGTTTATTGAGAGAAGGGAAAGGAACACTTCAGTCAGCAATTAGAGCCAGAGACACTAATTCAAATGAAACTTTAATCCTTGGATCTCCCTCTATTCTGAGAATATTGTATTTATTCCTCTGTCCTGAAACATTTTTGTACCAAAATATGATGCCAAAATCTACCTGGCTCACTTGCTCCATTCACATTGTGTATCTCTCCTCTCAGCAAACCCTTTCACCATCACACAATCTATATAACACCCCTTTCATTCTCTACCTAATTTTTCTCCATTAATTCTTGTTATTTCCTAACACTATCTACTTTTTTGTTTGTTTGTTTCTACCTCTCATTGGAATGCAAATTGTTCGAGGACCAGGATAGGACTTTATTTTGTTCTCTCTTATATATTTAAGATTTTAAACAGTACCTGGCATTTATATGATTGTCAATAAATGCTAATGGGAGAAAGGAAATGAATGAATCCAGGGTTTTTTTATTCCCAATTTTTATTTTCTCTTTCTTTTCTTTTTCTTTTTATTGGTGCATCTCAATTATACAGAATGGTGGGTTTCATTGTGTCATATTTGCACATAAACAAAACACAGTTTGATCAATTTCACTCTCCAGTATACCCCATCTCCCCTCCTCTCTCCCTTACCCCTTCTACCTTAAAGATCTCCCCAGAAGGGACACATGTAGGACATTTGCTCACAGGGAGACCATGAGGGTTGTGCTCCTCATCACAATGGCCCTAGATTCCTGTTGGGTGTGTTGTAAACAGAGGAGCCATTCTTTGGGCCCCCTGTACTGAGCACTCTCCAGAATCCAATTGTTTTACCCACATCAATCCTCCTTTCCTGCCACTCACCAGCCGTGTTGACCCTCAGTCCTATTAACTCTAGGTCTAAGTATATTTTGATTGTGTTTAAACCCTTTGCATCTTTTTTCACTCCATTCCAAATACTACCATCTATTATCTAAAGCTTAATAATAGTCCCATAATTCTATTGTTTCTACCTCATTCCTTTGCTTCTACTTACCCTCTTCAAATATTTTTACTTCTTAGAACTAGAGTCATTTTTTTGAAATGGAAACAATTATTTCCTATTGTTAGTGACTCTCCTTAAATAAAAATTCAGCTTTATTTAGAAAATCCCAATATTTATACCAAATTTTTAAGAACCTAATGTGTGATATGGCTCCTATCAACATTTCCTACATAATACTCACTCTTCACTCTAGCCATATTGGTCTTCTGACTCTCAAGCTTTCTATCATCTTAGAGCCCTGACTTTTGATGTCTTCTATACCTAGTACTCCTTTCTCTTATTTCTGATGGCAAGCACTTTCTTGTAATTCATGACCCAGTTTAAATAGCCCTTATTCAGAGATATATTTTCCTCACTCTCCCACATTTTATGTCTGCAATTATTCTCTCTTACAGATCCTCATTGACTTCTACTATAGCACTTGTGTGGAAACGTGTCCATCATGAGCTTTATTAGACCCTGGGTTTTTGTTTGTCTTTCTGTATATAGTACAGACTTCATTATAGTAGGGGCATATGGTCACTCATCATTGTAGTTATTATACCCAGAATCACTTTGAGCATATAATTGTCAAAAATGAGAAGGGCTGGAGCTTTCACCCTGATTTAAAGATAACAATTAGTCTGCCTTGATGTCATGGCATTAAACAAGAGATGTCTGAGTCAGAGACAAAGGACTTTAGTGTACATGGAAGAGCTGGCTGCATATGCTTCAAGTGTTCATCACTTCTACCCCCCCAAAAAGAAAACACCAACAAGAGCAATGAGAAGCAGCCTTGGTGAATTGTGCACGTACATTGGGTCATTGTCACAGATGAGGCACCCCGATTTCAGAGAACCACACCATTTAAAGGGCTTTATTCAAAAGTATTCGACCTCTTACTTGGAAGGAAATAGTTTCTTTTTTATTTTAGACAAAAAACAAATCTATTGTGTTCTCCTGAGTGAGACACTATCATTACCTGCCATTGTTTGTTGTTCTATAAATGTCCTTGAAAAGATAGCTCAGAACAAAAGACAGAATACATGCAGAAATACATAAACAATGGAGAATTGTCTTCTAGCAATAATGAGAGTTCAGTAAATATTTCCCATTTAACTAAACATCAACCTAATCAAACCTTTGTGTATTGAGTTAGAGTTGATGAAAAATGTTTAGACAAGTATGGAGAGTTTTACCAAACTGGGGAGATTTCATGGTTGATTCCTGACATTTTGTAGTTCCAAGGGTAATATCCCACAGGGCAACAGGGAGATAATAGTGATCAGTGTAGGAAAGTATACATAATGGAAATTATTCTGTCTGGGATCTCTTTCTCAGGCTCCTTTTTTTCCCCTGATACTACATTATTCCTTAATGTATTTCTTTGCCCATGATAATTTTTGCCCATGACAATTTTTTTTCATTATAAGGGATAATATCCTAAAAACAAAAATCTCAATATCTGACTTCTCATTTTCATTTATTGTCAATTTTTAACATTACTATACTTATTTTGCCTCTTGTTTCTATTGCACATTATCTGCCTAGAAGATGCTAATGAGATTTGGCTTCCCGCCTACTTGGATTCTGCTTATTCTTGTCCATTGCCAAGAAAGCTGCCTTTCTTTGAAATCCTGGAAGAACATGTTTTGTATATCACATAGGCCTATAAATGAACAAGAATGTTATAGAATCTAAAGACCATCGTATTGTGTCTATACTACTTTAATGCCACTCAGCCAAAAGATATCACCCAGTAAAATATGGAATTTTTTATTCAAACCATCACAGTTGGTGATGTGTGCTCCATTTTCAATTAGCCAGTGAGCATTGCTTATGTGCCTTCTCTGACAGAAGCTCATCCAGGCACAGAGATTCAACCCTAAATAGGCAATCTTTCCTATTTTAGTCGAGCTTACAATCAGAGACAAACTTTGACAACTAATTGCAATAAATTTATATGTTTTATAATTATAAGCCTATAGATACATGACAAGGACAAAGGTAATAGCAGCAATGAATGGGAACAGGCTTCATGTGGGGAAAGTCCCTGTCCCTCAGAAAAGTGATATCCTGTTTAAATATTGGATGATGAAAAGGAACTCATCAGGCAGAGTGAGGGTGAAGTGGGATGGTTGAGGAGAAGAAATATTACAGGCAAAGGATGTATTGAGACTAAAGAGTCACTTCAGAATATGGCTTCTGATTGATGGGGTTCATGAGTTCCCCAACTCACTCTTGGTTTCCTTGTTGGTAGTAAGAGACTGTTGATAAAGGTGATCTCTAAAATCCAGTTATAGAACTGTCACTCTGATCAAGACTAGAAATTGTTTTGTATTCTGAAATGGTTTTACCTATTTTGTCTCCTATTATGATTGGGTAACTGTTGATAAGACTCTGGTTTCTTGAGAAGATTTCTTCTTCTTGTATAAGACATGATCGATAGAGAGGATCTGTCTAGAAAAGAAGTATGATTTCATCATACGGACACATTTTATAAGTACTAATTAATTTCCATTATCTCTTTGAGATAATATGCACGGAATTAGTCCATTGTAAAAAAATATTTAAATGTGGGTGAGCTGAGACTGTCACAGATAAACTACTCAATCAATATTTATTCAGAACCTTTCTTTTACTATAAATGTTCAATCAGAAAAAAAGTATTTGCTCTCTACCTATTAGTGTATATACAGAACATTTCAGAGTAATTATCTAAATGTTGATACCGTAAGAGCATAGAAATTGCTCCAAATGGTTGGAAATAAAAAATTCTTGCCAGGAATGGTGGTGCACACTTGTAATCCCAGTACTTGGGAGGCAGAGACCAGAGGATCTGGGTTCACAGCTGGCCTCAGCTACTTAGTGAGGCCCTACGCAACTTTGTGAGACCCAGTTTCGAAATACAGTATAAAAAAAAATTGGGCCGGGGGTGTAGCTTGGAGGTAAAACACCCCTGGGTCCAATCCCTGGTACCGCAAAAAAAAAAAAAAACATTCTTTATGCAGTTTTTTGACATTAGAACTTCTTCCCACAAAGTCCTTTGGCATTTTATTACAAATTCTGTGTAGTAATCCTTAGTGAAACTATAACACAAAACATACAGAGAATCTATGGGCCTGGAGATATTAGCAGGGACTATATTATAGACAAGTTGATGTGCCTTGTAGCACATCTTTTATTCTATTCATATATTTCCTTTCTTATGTTATTTTACTTCAGAAATTTTTTTGTCCAAGTAAGACACATATATCTAAACAATGGTTTCCAAGTATTTACTATGGTAGGATTTAGGTAGCTTTAATCTAGTAAATTTTTCTTGACCTTTCATTACTTCAAAATTTGTAATTTACTTTTCTTAATCAAAAGTATGTTATTAAAGACAACAAATTTTCAGAAAATGTTGATAGGAGCATCACCATGCAAAGTCATTTTCTTCACAGATGCACAAGTTTTAGTATTTCATGTTATGCAGAGATTATCATAACTCCAAAACATTTCCATCGATGTATATTTCTGTTTGATTATCATGAAACAGGAAAGTTAGTTGAGCATGAAAATTGATGTTGGTATTAAGGGGATTAAGTTTCCAGGCCCTCTTTACCAAATCAGCTCCAGGAGGATGAATGTTGCCATGGATTCCCCAAATCCAAAAACAAGGGACTGGCATTCTATCATCATTAGGATGATGAAATACAAAATTTAGGAAAGGCATTCTGGGGAAGGAGCAATCTCATTTACTTTAGCCCTTTTCCTGCCTCTTCTTTGCATACTCTTTAGTGAAGCCAAGTGTAGTAAGTACTAAATTAGAGTTTGGAGCAAAACCAGGAGAAACAAAGTATGATCTTTTTCCTTGCCTTGATGAATGCACATGAAATTCATCAGGAACTTTACAGAATGACAGCTGGATGATAGATGAATAATAATCAGTATTCTATATCCAGCAACTTAAAATCCATGTAGGATGATATAGAATATTACTAAGAATATAAAATCATTACTAGAACTCAAAGGTGCCAATTTAGATGAAATCTAAAATTTCAACATAGAATGCATGAATTGCCAAGTATTTTTTGCCTAGCTAAATGCAAATCAATTCAGAAAGCATGTATTTTTTAAAAGCTGATTTATTAAAATGAAGTCAGGGAAAATAACTACTGAGCCCTTATATTTACATCAGATTTAATGGTTTTCAGTATAGCTTGAAATAAGTAATTTCATTTGATTCTCAAAAAATATGAGGTTGGTAGGACAGTGATAGTATGTAAACTTGGAGATGAGAAACTGAAGCTAAGAGAAGATTAGCCAAGGGTACAGAGCTAGCCAGTGAAAAGGACTATTATTCAAATTAATTAGCATTTATTAAGTACTTACTATATGCCAGGTCTTGTTTGAAGCAATGGGGATAGAGCTGTGACTCAAATAGACAGTATTCATGTGCCTTCATAGAATGTAAATTCTAATGGTAAAAGATAGGAACCTAATAATAAAATATGATGTAATGTCTGTCTTAGCTCAGGCCACTATAACAAATTACCACAGACTGAGTGGCTGGAGCAAAAAATATTTATTTCTTACAGTTCTGGGGGTTCAATATCAAAGTACCCATCAATTAGGTTTCTGGTGAAAGAAGTGTAGGAAATATTACCTATTCTTTTTTTTTTTTGTGTGTGTGTGTGTGTGGTACTGGATATTGAACACAGGGGCTTTCTACCTTCAATCTAAACCCCAACCCTATTTTATTTATTTTTTATTATGAAACAGGATCTCCCTAGGTTGCTGAAAGTCTTGCTAAATTGCTAAGGGTGGTCTCAAACCTGCAATCCTCCTGTCTCAGCCTCCCAAGTACTGGGATTACAGGCATGCTCCACCACACCCAGCTTAACTGTGTTTTAAAATAGGATGTTTCGGGGAAATTTCACTCACCAATACTGAGGGAGGTAAGGGAAGGAGCATGGCCATCTTGGGACAAGTACTGCAGTGAGAAAGAACAAACCAGGCTGGGTGTGGTGGCACATGCTTGTAATCCCAGTACTTGGGAGGTGGAGACCAGAGGATCCGGGTTCATGGCCAGCCTCAGCTACTTAGGCCCTCCGCAACTTCGTGAGACCTGGTTTCAAAGTAAAGTATAAAAAATAGGGCCGGGGGTATAGCTGGGAGGTAGAATGCCCCTGGGTTCAATCCCCTGTACTGCAAAAAAAAAAAGAAAAAAAGAAAAAAAAAGAACAAACCAGTACAAATGCCTGTAGTCAGGAATCTAGCTGCTGTAAGTCTGAAGACAGCAAGGATGCTCAGAGTAGCCTAGGGAGGGCTGCAGGGGGGCTGGGAGGCTGGGAGAGAAGGTAGTGAGGCCACTGCATAAGATCAGGCAAGCTGTTGAAGGAGTCCTGGCTTTGTGTATTTGTCTCCATGCTCTGTCTGACTCCAAGTCCAGAATACACCCTTTACATTAAAACACTCCCTGCCCAACCCCCATTTGTTCCTCTTTTAAAACAAATGTCCAGATACGATCATTTTACATCCTCAGAGGGATGATACATGCTCAAACTGACTATACCTTAAGTAATTATTCCAGCTCTACGCTTCCTTTCCTGACCTTTCAAGATGAGAAAGAGAACATTCTTAACTTGATTTACCACACCTAAGAGATCACATTTTCAAAGTTTAGGCCTTATACTTATGGTTACATATTTATTTCCTTGAAATTATTCTTCCTGATTTGTACCAAACTGTAAAGACACATACACACACACATACACACACACAAAATAAGCAAATAAATGATAAAAATAAAAATGTAACCCATAATAACTGCTCTCTTAGTGATCATGTGATAATTTCATTTACTAGTAACTCTAAATTATACTTCTCTTCACCTGAAATAGAAATAAATAAAAGTATTATAAACTGGGATGTTGCATTTATTATAAAATTTTTCAAAGACACGGTCAAGCTCAAGGTTTGTTAAATAAAATAAAATTGTGTGTAATTGGCATACTGCTATTCATACTGCCCTGTGTTATTTATCTAGTAGATAAATAAATAAACCTACATTAAAAATTCAAACCTTTGTTGTGATATAATTATTGCTTTTCTAGAAAACAAAAGAAATTCAAAACAAGTGCCTTTCAAGCTCTGTGTTTGTAAACTGCATTTTCAGAATTTGAACAGTAATCTTTTCTAATGTATATTCTATCAGAGATTATTTAATTTATAGTATCAGAATAATGTTATTCTGACTTTGCTATTCATTAGAATATTGCTTAGTAGAAAAGATACACTAAAATCAGGCTTTCCTAATGACAATTAGAAGGGCATTTTATCCTATTTTCTCAGAAAAGACATATGCATGCTTTTTCTCTACTCGATGATTTTAATTCTCTCCAAGAAGGTATGAAAGAAGTCAGGCTTATTATGTTTCACCTCTTTTAGCTGTCATGCTGGCTTCTTTTATAACCAGAGCAATTTATGTGACTGAGACTTACTAAAATTAGATGAACAAATAAGCACCATTATAAGACTAAGATTCTTAATGAAAGTTTAAAATGAAAATCTGAGTATAATATTCAGAAGATAGTATCCACAGGAAATACTTTCAACCATAACATCTAATTAAGTAAAAAATATGATTAAAAGAAATTACATGCTACTACTTCTCTTATTTCTGAAAGCAAGCAATTGTAGTGAGTACTATGCTCTTACTGGCATCTCTGCATATGGTAAGGTTTTATAGTTGATTGCCTGTGGTTCAGTTGCTCCTCAGCAAGATGGAAATTTATTTCTCTCTCAATTAGGAGTTCTATCTGGTATGGTGACAATGCATCTTCTAATAAGCAGAACTTTTTACCCCCTTTTGTTGAGTGTTTTTCTCATATGCATCATCTAGAAAGTATATATTCTAATAAGCCTGCAATCTAACCAGCATGGAAGGGAAAAGAAGTCACAGAAGAACATTCTACCACCACTTAAGGTCCTGACCTACAAGTTGCTCATGTCAGTTTCTTTCACATCTCATTGGCTCCAAAGAATCCCCTTCTTCACAGCTAGCTAGAGGAGAGGTCTGAAACCATAATCATTATCTATCCTCCTCCTCCTCTTCATTTATTTTTTGTGGTAAAAATATGTTTATTTATTTTCTTTATACTTTTATTGGTGTATTATAATCTTACATCATAATGTAGTTCATAGTGATAGTGACATACATGCACACAGCACTTGGTGGGCTTTCCCCGGCTCCCTCCCCATCCCCCCTTCCTCATAAATGATACTGAGATTGGCATTGGTGTTCTCACATATGTACATAATTTCAGTGAAAGTGATTCCCTCATCCTCTTTAAATTTTTTTCTTTTTCTCATTTATTGGGGAAGATGGTTGGATAAAAACTAGGGGGTTTATTACATTGAAATTGAGTGAGCAGTAAATATTAGGACACAATGACATGATTGCTTTAGTAGTCTCATTCAAAAACATTGTATTATTTCACAGTCTCTGGTCTAACTTCCAGGTCTTTGATCCATCTCGAGTTGACTCTTGTGCAGGGTGAGAGGTAAGGATTCAGCGCCATTTTTCTACAGGTAGATAACCAGTTTTCCCAGCACCATTTGTTAAAAAGACTGTCCTTTCTCCAACGTGTGTGTTTGGCACCTTTGTCAAAAATCAATTGGCGATAAGTCTGTGGACTTGTTTCTGTATCTTCTATTCTATTCCACTGGTCTATGTGTCTGTTTTTGTGCCAATACCATGCTGATTTTATTACTATAGCTCTGTAGTATAATTTGAAGTTAGGAATTGTGATGCCTCCTGCATGATTCTTATTGCTGAGAACTGCTTTGGCTATTCTGGATCTTTTGTTTCTCCATATGAAATTAATGACTGATTTTTCTAGCTCTGCAAAAAATCATGTTGGTATCTTGATAGGGATTGCATTGACTCTGTAGATCATTTTTGGCAGGATGGCCATTTTGATAATATTTATTCTGCCTATCCAAAAGCAGGGAAGATCTTTCCATCTTCTAAGATCTTCAATTTCTTTCTTTAGTGTTCTATAGTTTTCATTGTAGAGGTCTTTTACCTCTTTGGTTAAGTTTATTCCTAGATATTTGATTGGTTTTGAAGTTATTGTGAATGGGATTGTTTTCTGGATTTCTTTCTCAGTAGATTCATGATTGGCATATATGAAAGCTACTGACTTTTTTAGGTTGATCTTGTATCCTGCTACTTTGCTGAATTTGCTAATTAGCTTTAGTAGACTTTTGGTCGAGTTCTTTGGGTCTTCTAGATATAGGATCATATCATCTGCAAATAAAGATAATTTTAGTTCTTCTTTTCCTATTTGAATTCCTTTGATGTCCTTCTCTTGTCTTATTTCTCTGGCAAGAGTTTCAAGGACTATGTTAAAAAGGAGTGGTGATAGTGGGCATCCTTGTCTTGTTCCTGATTTTAAGGGGAATTCTGGCAATTTTTCCCCATTCAATATGATGTTGGCTTTGGGTTTCTTATATATTGACTTAATGATGTTGAGGTATGTTCCTTCTATTCTGATTTTCTGTAGAGTTCTTAACATGAATGGGTGTTGAATTTTGTCAAATGCTTTTT
>PVJS01027824.1:0-25967 GCA_004027185.1 Glis glis
GCGGCGGGGGGGGGGGCGGGGGGACAGGAAAACATAACAATAGACAGAAAACAATGTTTGGGAATCCAATAAAGGAGAGTTTTGCATTGCAGAGAACTGTTGACACAGGCAGCCCCGGGGGATCACACCAGCCAAGTCCCAGGCTGTCTGTTGCAGAAGGAAGACTACAAAATCAAGTTGTATACTTCAAGAAGGCTTTGACCTACTTGCTGTCCTGGTCCAGTGACAGTCCAGACCCTTGCTCAACTAGCTTGGTCAGGTTCACGATTTCTTCTTTCAGGGCCAGAATCGTCTCCTTGGCTTTCTGCTCCTTGTCATAGGCTGAGTCCACCATCTTCCAGGCCTTTTCAATTTCCTGGATGGACCACAGGACAGCCGTGAGAAATATCAAACCAAGTTCGAGATGCAGGAAAAACCAATAAATAGAATCAAACCATGACTACGGGGTAGTCGTCATTAGCAAAAAAAGAATATTATATATTATACATTATGCATAAGTTTGTACTGACTTCTAGTTTTTTCAACATGAGCTAGTAAACAGCAAACAACACAGTTAAAGAGGGGACACTGAGCCGGGTGTGATGGTGCGCACCAGTAATCCCAGTACTTGGGAGGCTGAGACAGGAGGATCACAGGACAGGTTCTAGACTAGCCTCAACAACTTAGCGGGACTACCAGCAACCTGAAGAGACCTTGTTTCAAAAAACAAAAATAAAAATAAAAAGAGCTGGGGGTATAGCTCAGAGGTAGAATACTTCTGGTTCAATCCCTAGTACAAAAAAAAAAGTAAAAGAAAGAGAGAGAGAAAGAGAGTGGGGACCGGCAAGGGGTACTTTTTCTTGTGTAGGTGAGTGTGGCTACAAGGTTCTGCAAGGCCTGCTGTACCTAGGAGGATTATTTTTGGTAAAAAAAAAAAAAACAACATTTGATGGGTTTGCAAAAAATTAAATATGAAAGTTTATATTCTAAGTCCAGATATTTACGGAAAAAAAATGTTTTATCATATAAGGAATGATCATAGATCCAAGCCCTAAATTGATAGATTGAATAGAACCTCTTGACAAATTTACAACTAAAAAATATATTTTGCCATCAGGTCCCAGGTGAGTGCCTGGATGGCAAAGCTTGGTGATGCTCCATAGGAATGCCTCGCTGTTTCCAAATTGTGTCTGACAATCTTGGTAACTCCACATTCAGAAGCTGGCGCCCGGGCTTCATCATCAAATGCTTTCAGAGAAAAAACAAAACCCACAGCAGGGAATAGAAACGGTGACTCATGCAGCTTTGGCTTCCTGGCTGTTATGAAATGCAATGTGAAATATTAACATATATACTTAAAAGTGAGTTGTAGCCATTCCAGTAAAAGAGCAAAGGCAGTAAAGGCCTGCAGCAGCCCTGAGTTTCGTCCCGCTTTACTGTCTGGCAAAATTACATCAACTGGAATGTGTGTCCTTTATCTACAGATAAGAACCTATAAGGTTTAAGCGAAAGTATTCATTTTTATGTTGACAAGGAATAAAATGGGTGGGAGAGAGTAATTAACTTAATAAATTCCTATTCTATTAGAGAGATTACTCTTGAGTAACCACCGCACATAATTCAGTGACCCAAAACAAAATGTCAGTTTGTGGGCTATGTTCTTATGTAGCAACCCTATGTACTTATTTTTGGCAAAACAAATGGAGGATATTTAAATGAAAATATGATTACATAAAGCTTTATCCAAATTATTTAACCAATTAGGTTTTAATCAATTCATGATTTCCATTCCCAGTTTTTAAATTTATAATGAAAAGTATTTTTCTTGCCATAGAACAAATTAAACCTTCTTATATTGGTTTTTAGCAAGCATAAGAAAAAATGGCAATAGAGAAAAAAATTACACTAAGGAAAGTATAGTTTCTAAGAAAGAAAGCCGTACTTCGTTCTGGTCTTGGAAGTTCATCTAAGTTGGGTGACATCTAATTGCATGATACCAAGGAATTACCTAAAATGTTTATGAATGTTTTGTCATAAATAGGGTTTTAATTATAAATTAATGTCTCAGCCTGTTACCACCCTGAGATCTACAGGGAACGTTTATGTTTTACCTTCAAAGTAATGCAACACACTGAAGGATGAATAATACAGTGTAAAACAAAATCATGCTTCCTCAGTATTCCCCCCAGATGAATCCCTGGTTCTCCAATTATGAGAAACTGGGAAGATCAGGGAGAAAACAAAGAGATTCCCAGAATAAGGTCATGGAAATTATTATCTGGAGGTTCTCAAAGTTATCTCTCTTGCAATAGGAGGAAAAGTAGGAATATAAAAATATCTTTAACAAGCTATCAATTGTGTAATGACTTACGTTGCATCAAACAAGACATATTGCAATTCCTAATATTGCACTTATTTATCTCTGAGTCTTTTTTTACTAACTCATTATTTCCAGAAACCAAGCCGCCAGTATGGTTCTCCATTATTTTCTGCATGTTGAAATTCACCAAGGCTAATTATATTCTTTACAAATGAACATTATTCCCTAGGTTTACCATTTATAAATCATGTAAATGTGTACCTCGTAACTCATGTACTACCAGCCTAGAGCTGCCAATATTATGAAGGAACGATGTTTTAAACTCAGGTTCTCCTGCCTGTGGACCACTGACCTTCTTCAGGGATGCGATGGTGGTCTGATCATCCTGAGAGAGCTTCAGGGCAGTGGCGACCTTCGCAGAATTAACCACAATCTCGGCATTCAGCTCTCTGCATTTGGCCATCAGACGCTTTTCGTTGTCATATGACTTCTTCATGATGGCATGAAGCCTCTCATATTCGGCCCGGAATTTTTCCAGACTTTTGTCTCCTGAAAGTTCACTGAGAACCTCCTGAAAATCTCTTTCGATTTCCTCAAATGCGCTTTCTTCCAGCACTTGTTTTTCGCCCTTTTCCTGCATGAAAGAGCAAAGATGGGAGTGGGCATTGCAATAATTACTCCATTGCTGTCCAGGAATTACTGCTGTTTTCCCCGAGTGAAAGACCTTCAGACAAGCAAAGGAAAGGCCACTACCAGCTGAAAACATTAAGACTGTATGTTGGGAAACCTCCTTTTTTTAATCCCCCAATGTGTTTATATAATGTATTCTAATTAGTTAAGCTGAGGTCAAACTGGAGTAAAGTGGGCCCTGATCCAATATAACTGGTGTTTTCATAAAAAGGAGCATTCTGGGCACAGACAGACATGCACACAGAGGGAACATGAAGACGGACTGCACTGCTGCAGCTGCAGCTGAGGAAGGCCAAGGATTACCCGCATTTCCAGAAACCAGCAAGAGGCAAGGAAGGGGCGTACTCGGGGTCTCAAAGGGAGCACAACCCTGCTGACACCTTGATTCTAGACTTCTAGCCTCGCCTCCAGAACTGTGAGACCAAAACGTTCTGCTGTTTTAAGCTGCCCTGTTTGTGGTACTTTGTTATGGCTGTTCTAGCAAACAAATATGACAATAGTGACTTTTAAGGATATGACTAATTCATTCAGCAAATATTTCTTTATAACCCTGCTAGAGGTAGCTTCTGGGGTAGAGCATGTAGGAAACACCAAGGTAAGGAATAAACAGCCGGTCCACAGGGAATGTCTATTTTACTAGCCCCTCCCCATGACCACCTCCCAAGTACTGGGATTACAAGCATCTGCCACCACTCCCAGCTAAAATTCTTAATTTTTGAATAAGAAGCTTTCTGTTTTCATTTTGTGCTTGGCCTTGCCTCAAAAATCATGCAGCTGATCTTGGCTGGAACTGTGTAATGGGAAAGGTGGGGGCGAGCTTGGGTGTGGCAATGAAGAATTTTTGTAGGTCCACTGTGGACGGGACTGTGAATGGCAAGTGATGAGAGGGACTTAAGGCTGTTGAGGTTATAAATAAAAGGGGCTGATGGGCAGGTTATTAAAGAATTACAGAAATGACTTCTCCTTGGTGAAGCTGAAAATGGGGTACACTATAATATGGGAGAGTGATCGGAGGCCATAAGATGTTAACATGGGGGTCAAGGACAACACAGTGCCGTGGTAATTAAAGATGTTGTCACACATCTTTAATTAAGATGTGTGACAACAGATGATCCTGTGTTAGGGGATCAAGGTATGACAGGTAGACAGGAGTCAGGAAATAGTGCTGACAGTGAGTATCTATGAAGATTTCTCCCGGGCTTCCCTAGTCAGGTGAGACATCAATATTTCTGTGTGTACTTCTCTGTAGCTTTGTGGTTCAAACTCTAGGGATGGGTGCATGTCATGTCTACATCTGGGAGCTCATGAAGGCGGGAAAGGAGGTCACGGGGCCAGAGCCAACGGAGAAGGGGGGGAGTAAGGGTGCAGGTAGGATGTTGATGGGGACTGTCAGAATCAGTGGATGTGAAGGGGATCAGTCCCAGTAAGAGAGGGATGACAGAGGTGGGGCGAGAGGCGACAGAGAGGGCGCTGACTCCTGACCTCGGCCATCCTGACGCTCTCTGGGGGCGGCCTCAGAGGCTGCTGTGGAGATCGCAGAAACTGGGTCGGAGTCTTGGGAAGGGACTCTGAACTGCCCTCAGCGTCTAAAGGGGCGACACGTTATCTCTATCGCTCGCCGAGGGCAGAAACCCGGCGCACGGCGCTCGGCGCGTCCTCCCGTCGCCTGGCAACTGCCACGCCCCCTGGGGTGGCGGGCGTTCGAAAAGGGAGGAGCCTCGGAGGTTGGCAGTGTTCCTCAAAGAAATATGCAAATATTTCCCGAATGGGGAGGGGCCAAGGAAATTAGGGGGCGTGCCTCTGAGCGTCTGGGCGGAGTCCCCCAGGGGGCGCAGAAGTTAGCCTCTCTGGACTTCAAATTCGGAGTTGAAGTCATTGAACTCCTTCATTCGTGAAATGCTCAAGACCCATCTCTGGCTTTATTTCTTTTTTCCTCTTTATCCCCGTTTCTAATCCTAGTCCCCCGTCCTCAGCCCCATCTGCATTCGTGCTACTCTGCTTGGATAGGGTTTTTGGGTTTTTTGTTTTTTGGGTTTTTTTGCGGTACTGGGGATTGAACCCAGGGGCATTCTACCTCCGAGCTACACCCCCGGCCCTAGTTTTTATTCTTTATTTTTGAAACAGGGTCTCACTAAGTTGCGGAGGGCCTCACTAAGTAGCTGAGGCTGGCCGTGAACCCAGATCCTCCGTCTCAGCCTCCCAAGTACTGGGATTACAAGCCTGCGCCACCACGCCCGGCCTGGATAGGTATTTTTGGGGGAAAAAAAACATTTTACATATTATATACATAAAATTTTAATCAATGTATTTAAAACTTTTAAAAATAATAATTTGCACTTTAGAAATTATCTTATTTTCTTTTTTGTCTCTTCTTTCTTTCTTTCTACTAGACCCCAGACTGGTACTGGGGATAGAACCCAGGGTTGCTCTACCACTGAGCTATACCCCCCAGGCCTTTTTATTTTTTTATTCAAGACAGTGTCTCACTAAGTTGCCCAGGCTGGCCTCAAATTTGTGATCCTCCTGCCTCAAGGTCCCAAGTAGCTAGGATTACAGGCATGCGACATCACGCCCATGGAGATCATTTTTCACACCACCATCTTTTAAGGATCTGTCTTTGTTGATGTTGGTGTGGTAATCCCAGCTCATTGCTTCTGGTTGCTGCACATATTTCAAATGGGGCATTCACCACATTTTACTTCCATTCCCCAAGTGTTAAATAACAAGGCTGCCTCCAACTCTCCAATACCGCACACAATGTAGCCATGATCCTTTTTGTCCCTGGCCCATTTTATACACCTGTATGCAAATGCCTCTGAAATATATGCCTGAGAGTAAGATTGCAAAAGTCATAGGGCTGCATGGGACCTTCACACTTGGATATGCAGATGTGTCCTGCACAAAGAAATCCAGGCAAGGGGCCAATAAGGACTAAAAAAACAGCCTCTTCTCTCCTCATGCCATGGGCCCTGCTGGAGGAAGATCCCCCCCAAACCCCAACACACACACATATACAAGATCTGTTCTCCAGCCAAGTTATGACTATCAAGGCTGTGACTATCAAGGGAGGGTGCCTTTTCTAATTCATCTGCCCAGAGATGGACACTTTTCCAACAGCACAAAGATGCCCACTAGCCTAGTGCAAGCCCTGATCACTCAACTGCACCAAGGACTGTGAGACGGTGTACCCCAATCACTGCTCTCTGCTACACTCCAGTGTGTTGTAGAAGAGTTTCTGTCCCCCGGAGATGGTAGTTCACTCATTCATAAACGTTCATTTAGTGTTTACTAAATATCAGACACTATTCTAAGTGCTTTATAAATAAATACTGACTCATCTAATTAGCCAATTTTCTAATTTTTTTTTTTGCAGTACCGGGGATTGAACCCAGGGGCGTTCTACCTCCACACTACACCCCCGGCCCTATTTTTTATACTTTATTTAGAAACCGGGTCTCACGAAGTTGCGGAGGGTCTCACTAAGTAGAGAGAGAGAGAGAGAGAGAGAGAGAGAGAGAGAGCTGAGGCTGGCCGCGAACTCGGATCCTCCAGTCTCCACCTCCCAAAGTACTGGGATTACAAGCGTGCGCCACCACGCCCCGCTCAATTTTCTAATTTTTGTCAGTATGATGGAAGTAGTGTCAGCACATTTTACTTTCTCTACTAGTGAAGCTGAGCGTGTCTTCATATATCCATAGACCACTTCTGTGAATTGCCTATTCATAGCCCGTGCCTACTTTTCTATTGGCTTTTTTCTTTTTGATTTGCAAAACACTGTGTATGTGTGTGTGTGTGTGGGGGGGGTTAATGGGGATTGAACACAGAAGCATTCTACCTCTGAGTTACAGCCCCAGCCCTCTTTACTTTTTATTTTGAAACAGGGTCTCACTAAGTTGCTGAGGGTCTCACTTATTTGCTGAGGCTATCATCAAATCTGCAATCCTCCTGTCTCAGCCTCCCACATACTGGGATTACAGGTGTGCACCATTGCATCCAGCTGCAAAACATTTTTGTAAAGTCTGGACATTAATCTACTATCAAAGACTGGAAATTTTACCTTTGTGATCCTTAGGATACTTAGTTTTGATACTGTAGCCCTTTGTCTTTTTCTTTTCCTTTCCTTTTATCCATTACTCCTTTATTTTACTTTTTATATGCTTTTTCAGTATGATTTAGTTCTCCTCAACCCCAAGGTCACAAAGGTATTGCTCATCAGTATTCTCTGAGTTTCACTGTTTTATTTTTTTATTAGAGAACATTCAGTTCTCTAATCCATCTGCAGTTCACCTTTGTATTTGATGTGAAATCGTGATCCATTTGTATTTCTCCATGAAGTGAGCAAATATTCCAACTTCCTGTATTAAACAACCCGTTCTTTCCCAATTGGTTTGGGAGTGTCCCCACATATACATGAGTATGTTCTGAGCTCCCCGATTGGTTTCTGTGCCAGCACCACAGCATTTTAATACTATGGTTTCATAGTCAGACATCATGGCTGAAGGACCAGTCCCCCATTCCTACTTCTTCTATGTCAAAATTGTTTGAATTATTTATGGACTTTTATTCTCTCATACAATGTTTAAAATAAGTTTGTGAAGTTTCTCATGAAATAAAAAAATAAATTAATTGGAATTGTGTTGAATTGATTAATTCTGGGAAAATTGATTCTGTACAATGGCATCTCACCCATGACCTGAGACTGTAATGTGATAGCCAGAGGGAAATGTGTCTGAGTCGTAATGCGCATGGCTCTTGTCTTGTGAGGGGCTGTGCATCTTCCCATTTCCTAGAAACCTGCTAGAGGACCATTTCACAAGCAGGCGGTCTGCCTGGGTGACAGGAATTTGATCCAGCAAACACATTTTTTAAGGTGATCACTACATGGCAGGCACAAGGCTGCACACGGGACCCTCCAGAGGACTACGGCAGAGTCACTGACCTTTGCATTCACAACCTGGCATTGGGGAAAAGACAGAAAGGAACATCCATGATCCCAACACAAAGCGGCAACATTTAGTCCATGCCATGTCAACAGAAAGCACTATGGAATCTCAGGGGATTAAGACACTGATATCCAAGATATGCTATGGGGACAGGAAAACCCCAACGCAGGCCACTGGGGAATCACAAGGAGGTGGAAAGGCACATGAAGGGTTCAACTCATAGGGACGAGATGCTTGGACATCAACATGGATGGAGAAGGGGTGAAAGGGGGAGTGTTTGGACAAACCAGTTTATGCTGATGAAACGCAAGGATTTCCGCTATTCTGGGTCCACGGCAGACTAGTCATAACCTCGCTCCCTGTGTTGTTGCAATAAAAAGAAACACTAGGTGGCATCATAATACCAAAAGTCCTCACCTTTCAGCGCCTCCAGGAGAAACACCCAAGATTGTGTCAGCCCCTCATTTGGCCAAGAGTGCTTCCATGAATCTCATTTCTCCTTACACCCTCTTACTTTATTTCTTGAACACCTACTGTATGCCCAGCCCTATGCTGCATACTGTAAAGAGAGAATACAAAAGGAGTGGAAGACAGGGCCTCCTCCCTAAATGAGCATAAGGAGAAGCAAAATAGGCATGCCACCCATCCCTCACAAAAGATTCTTTAACACAGTCAGAGGCAGGTTGTAGGAGCATTGAAATGAGGATGTCAGGACACAAGTCCTGTGTAATCTGGGTCTCTTGACCTTAATTCCTTGAATACATCATGTTCTTTCCCACTGCCTGGAATTCACAAATGCTGATCTCTGTCTGGCACACATTCCCCTCCTTCACCAGCTGACTCCATCCATCCTTCCTTCAGAGCTCACCTCCTCTGGGAGGACCTCCCTGAGCAGCCCCCAACAACAGACTGCCTTTCCACATACCATGTGTTCTACTTCCTGGACCATCCTACAATGGTAACTAATGATCTAATCATGTGGATGGTTACTTAATGCCTGTCTTCCCACCAGGCTTCAAACAATGAGGGGACAAGGATCACATATGTCTTGTTCAGCCCTGACCCACTGATGTTGGACTTATGGGCTGAATGTGCCCCCCCAAAAAATTTATATGTTGAACCTCTGACCCCTCATACCTCAGAATGTGACTGTATTTAGAGATAGGGCCTCTAAAGGGGTGATTCAGTTAAAATAATAATTGGATGAGGGTAGACCCTAATCCAGTCTGACCGGTGTCCTTGTAAAAAGAAATTTGGACACACAAAGAAATACCAGGAACGTGTTCACACAGTAGAAAGATGAGAAAAAAAAGCTGTCTGCAAACCAAGGGAAGAGACCTCAAATTTGCTGATACCTTAATCCTGGATTTCCAGCCTCCAGTACTGGGAGGAAATAAAATTCTATCATTTAAACCACCCAGTCTGTGGTACTTCATTCTAGCAGCCTTAGCAAAGTAATATAACCGGCCAACACTGTGCTCAGTAAATAACTATTGGGTGGATGACTATTTTCCCCTAAGATAGTATAGTTCTTTTATTTATTTGTTTGTTTATTGTGATACTAGGGTTGGAACCCAGGGGTACTCTAACACTGAGCTACATCCCTAGCCCTTTTTATTTTTTATTTTGAGGCAGGGTCTTGCTAAGTTTCCCTGGCTGGCCTTAAATTTGTGATTGTCCTGCCTCAGCTTCCCCAGGCGCTGGGATTACTGGCATGCACCAATATGCCCAGTGGGTGAATGATTATTGAATGAGTTCTAAAATAAGGAAGTGAAGGATGGCATATTAGGGAAAGGTAATTGGTAGACGTGGCTCTTGAACTTGATCTTAATATGAGTTAGAGACACGGAAGAAAATAGAAGGAATTTCAAATATGGCAAATAGCATTGGGCAGATACCAAGTCTAGACTGTACAAGTCCAGTTGGAGGGAGTGTGAGGTCCCTATCAGGGACCAGTGGACACAAATGTTGGTGAAAGGGCAGGGGTGTAGCCGGGCGTAGTGGTGTATGCTTGTAATCCCAGTACTTGGGAGGCTGAGACCGGAGGATCCGGGTTCGAGGCCAGCCTCAGTCACTTAGTGAGGCCCTCCGCAACTTAGTAAGACCCTGTTTCAAAATAAAGAATAAAAAATAGGGCTGGGGGTATAGCTCAGAGGTAGAATGCCCCTGGGTTCAAACCCCAGTACCACAAAAAACAAAAAATAAGAAAGGGCAGGGGTGAATGGTAGAGAGAGTCTTGGAAGAATAGCAGAGAAATGACTGCAAACTCAAAGACCAGGAACAGACAAGGGTATACCCATTTGTTCTGCCAGATAACTCAAATATATGATCATGAGCTATGATACCTCTGCAAAGCGCCCTGTTTAAAATGGAATGTCATAGCCTCTTATCAGCGCCCTCCTAGGACTTCTAAGCTGTGTGTTGTGATGCAGTAGTAAGTGCGGTGTTACGTACAGAGCACTCATCTCTTCAACAGCACCCAGTGAGAAGAGAATATAAAGAAAAAAGAAAAGCAGAAACACTGACTAGCACTCTGCAAGCAAATCCCCAGCCTGCAATGCAAAGCAACTGCACCCCAAAAGAGCCTACTCCTCTAATAGATCACAGAGGTCCTAGTGGCTATTCTGGGGGGAGTTGGTACAATCTACAATCTCCTCTGACACTAATAATTCCCACCGAGAAGCATGAGCCTCCCTGAAGCCCGGTACTCGAGGTTGCTCTACCTGCCTCCCCAGGGACACAGCTGACTGGATCAAGAATAGAGACCTGGTCACCCGAGGCCCATTCTATTGTATTTTCCTGGGACCAAGAGTTGCAAGTCAGTCATTACTGGAGCCTGGAACTGAGCATGGAAAACCCAGGAGAGGGACAGAGAGAAAGGCAGGCTGTGCAGAAGGAAAAATAAAGGAAATGAATGAGGAAGGGAAGCCACAGACCCAAAAGAGGGGGACAGAGATGAGGGAGGGGGCTCTTCCTTGGTTACTGATGCCTAATCCTGGTAATAGGTCGTGGGGAGGCCCGGCAATATCTGCTTTCTCGGGTTCTGCTAGATTTGCCTCACCCTAACCAAATCACCTTATTTGTTTAAGCCAGATGTAGTAAGTTTTCATTGCCCATATCCACCCCCCCCCAAGAAAAGCCCTAAACAACACAGGTCCCATTTGCAAAGGCATTCTTATATCCCTGAATTTACTACCCATGGAATTTAAACGCTCCATTTGGGGCCCCAAGTGACATGGTAAAAACTGCTCCAGTCATCATGCCCAACATTTCTCCTCTAGGCTGTTGGGAAGATTAAAAGCCCACGTGTTCCAGAAAATTGTTATCATTTATCAGCCGACCCTGTGGTCACCTTAGATGACAGAGCAGAGTCCCAACTGGGTAGTGCTTTCCACAACTGTGCAGGGCGTATTTTATTCCTTTAATCTCCTCCTTTTCCAGCCTGCTGCAGACCTAACTTAACAGAACATTTGTTGAGCACTTGACATTGGTTCCCAAAGGGTCTCCAGACAAACTCGCCTCCTGATACCTGACGCGACAATGAAGCTCGGGCAGATTCATTAGGAAGATGGAAGGTCAGGCGCCAGGCAGCAGCAGGAGCAGCCAGCAGGTGATGGGTTTCACCTGGAGAAAGAGTCGGTACTGTCATGACCACCCAGTCATCGTACTTACCTGCAATATTACTGGGTAACCAGTTCTTCTCCCATCAGATTACTTTGGTTAGGCGAGTTCATTCAGTCTGTGCCTAAATTGAGGTTGCAGCTTGATGTCCTCCTAAGACTGGTAAGGAAATGCTACGAACCAACCAGCTGACCAGATTGGTTATGAGCACTGAGTGGCTTACAAATAAATAAATAAGTGAATAACTAAACATTTTTTTAAAACCCAAAGCACAAATACTTTTGATGATGGATCATTGCTCTTATTTAAACTATCTCCTGAAAGCGCTATGTTTTCAAACACCTCTAGGCTTATATGTGCTCATCCCTATATCTCCTTCATTGTCCAGTTAGCGCTTTCAAAGTTCAGCTCACGCCAGGCGTGGTGGCGCACGCTTGTAATCCCAGTACTTGGGAGGCTAAGACCGGAGGATCCGGGTTCGCGGCCAGCCTCAGCTACTTAGTGAGGCCTCTGCAACTTAGTGAGATCCTGTTTCAAAATAAAGAATAAAAAAAAGGACTAGGGGTGTAGCTCGGAGGTAGAATGCCCCTGGGTTCAATCCCTAGTACTGCCAAAAAAAAAAAAGTCAGCTCAATGTCACCTTCTTCAAGAAGTGGTCCCAGTTAGGCACCTCTTGTCTGTGCTGCTAGAAACCCCAAGAATCCTTGTATTGTAGTTGTGTGTTTACTTCTGTGTCTCCCCCACCAGACCGGAGGACCAGTCTTTCCGTCTGTCTGTCTGTCTGTCTGTCTGTCTCTCTCTCTCTCTCTTTCTCTCTCTTTTGGTACTGGGGATTCTACCTCCAAGCTACATCTCCAGCCCTTTTTATTTTTTATTTTGAAACAGGGTCTCACTACGTTGATGAAACTCTCTAATTTGTTGAGTCTGGTCTTGAACCTGCGATCCTCCTGCCTCAGCCTCCCAATTACTGGGATTACAGGTGTGCAACACCACACCCAGCTCAGTCTTCTCTTTAATGTATCTATGATGCTGACCCATACATAGGAGACACGCAAAATAGAAAGTTCAGTGAATGGATAAGAAATACAGCTAGCTTATACACTCAGGCACACAGCAATTATTCTTAGGAGTGAATAGTGACTAAAGGAAGTTAAGAGCTATTGGAACATAAATATTTAAGATTATTAAGGTAGTTAAGCAAAATCATGTTTGAGTACACCCTAGAGCCCCAAATAGAAAAATGAAGGAGTATATTAAAAGCATTTATCTTGTCATCTTATTTCTCTGCCCATCCTCACTATAAGTACTAAAAACTGTCTTTTTTTTTTTTTTGCCCATAGTGCTGCACACACAGCCGGTCCTCAATAAAACTTGATGAATGAATGGACAAGTTGATGAATAAATGGCCACATGCATTCAACATGACTACTCCATGGTGCTGCCACACCACAAAAGCAGCCAGAGACAACATGTAAATGAACAGGCATGACTCTGAGCCAATAAAACTTTATTTACAGAAACAGGTGACTCTCTGGGTTGTACCTGCCAGCCGTAGTTTGCCAATAACTGTTTTAGCACAATGCCTGGCAGAGTAGGTGCTGAGATACTTGTTGGATGAATGAAGAAGGGAATGAAGGTTTTCCTAATGTTACAGAATGATGACTTGTTTTAAAGCCTGGTGAACCATTGTTAGACATGAACTATATGAAGAGCAACGAATGCCTAATGGCCAAAAATAGGCCTGATAGAAACTATCTGTCAGTTCTTCCCATTTCAAGTGGTGTGCATGGATGGAAAATTAACACGTATAAAACAGGAACAGCTATAACAGAGATGGGAGCTAGAAGAGTAGTTTGAAGAAGAAGCATTTCTTTTTTTTTTTTCTTTCTTTCTGTTTTCTGTTTAGTAATACTGGGAAGTGAACCCAGGGGCATTCTACCTCTGAGCTACACTCCTAGTCCTTCTTATTTATTGTTTGGAAATAGGGTCTCTCTAAGTTGCTGAAAGTCTTGCTATGTTGCTGAGCCTGCCTTTGAAACTGCAATCTTCCTGTCTCAGCCTCCCAAGTACTGGGATTACAAGAGTGCACCACCATGCTTGGCTGCATTTCTTTTTTCAAAGTGTGAATCTTGATTCATTAGTAAATTGTAGCCTGCATTTCTTTAAAAACAAAAAAGGGTAAGAGAAGGAAAGAGGAAAATAAATGACTGGGGGCATAGCTCAGTGTATCATGTATGAGGCTTGGGATTTAATCCCCAGCACCAAGAAGAAGGAGAAGGAGGAGGAGGAGAAAGAGGAGGAGGAGGAGGAGGAGGAGGAGCTAAATTGTATCTCATGTAGTAAACAGAAGGATTGTTCTTATGAAACCGGTCTTTCAATTATAATGCACTTGTATATGGAGCTTCTTGGGTTATGATGTAAAATATATTTTTAAAGAAGTTTGAAAAACACTTTGTCTAATTATTGGAATCTCATTCTTAGAGAAATTCAGTGTGGCCATACATTTAAAGGGAAAAGAAGCCGGGCGTGGTGGCGCACGCTTGTAATCCCAGTACTTTGGGAGGCGGAGACCGGAGGATCCGGGTTCGCGGCCAGCCTCAGCTCTCACTCTCTGTCTCTCTCTCTCCCTGTTTCTCTCTCTCTCTACTTAGTGAGGCCCTCCGCAACTTCGTGAGACCCGGTTTCAAAATAAAGTATAAAAAATAGGGCCGGGGGTGTAGCGCGGAGGTAGAACACCTCTGGGTTCAATCCCTGGTACCGCAAAAAAAATAAATAAATAAAATAAATAAAGGGAAAGGATACAGTGTAGTAGTTGAGGACAAGAGTCCGAGGCCAAAGGGCCTGGTTCAAATCCTGGCTCTTCCACTTACCAGCTACATGACCTTGGACAAATGATTTAGCCTCTCTTGGCCTCAGTTTCTTCAATATGTTAAATGGGTACCTAAAAACACATACTGCCTATGTTTGTTATGGGAATTAAATGTTATTACTTACAAAATGATTAGAGTAATGCGTAGCACATGGTCTGAGCATTAGCCATGACTATTTTGCGGCTAACCAGCAACAGAACTTTGACTATGTGACCTAACTTCTCCGGGCTTGGATTTCATCAGTGAGTAATCTCAAAGGCCCAGCGGACTCCAGCATTCCTAAGGGAGTGAGTGGTGTTGCCAGCACTGACCTTCAGGAAAGAGACAGTCAAATTCAATCATCCATCTTGTTCCGCCGACACCTCTGAGGCCTCAGCAAAGCAGCACGTTCCAGAGAAACATCCTGTGAACTAACTGGCTATTATCTCTTGAAATTCCAAAAGTTGAGTTCAGGGTGGGAAGAGAACGACCAAATTAAGCAAAGCACCTTTTGTCTCCTCCATCAGACCCTTCATGACTAGCCATTGGGCTTCCTGTCTCTCCCATTGTCAAGCATTTTATTCCATATCATGGGATAACCACAGCTCGGGGTGAACAGGAAATCTGTCCCCACGTAGTTAGTTTTTAAAAAAAATTCCAGTGTTCCTGAGTGTGAAATGTGCTGTTAAGCTGCCCTGGAGCTGGCCCAGTGTTTGTCACCTTTCACTATGGAATTCAACACTTCATCTAGCACTTACCCCACACTCAGGGAAAAAAAATTCCACTTACTTTTACGTACGCACACACGCATGTATGCACAAGCCAACAGAAACACAGGCAAAATTGTAACTGGCTGTCCACCAATAAAGACATACAAATGGCTACTAATAATGTTTGTTCATCCTCACTCATAATTAAATGCAAATCAAGACATCGAAATGTCCTTTTTTCACCTATAATAGAAGCAAACTAATTAGTTAGAAACTATACCTAAGGCTGGTAAGGATGTGGGGGAAAAGGCAGTGTCGTACTTTATTGGCAAGGGGTTAAATTGGTAAGACCTCTTTGCAGGGCAAGTTTGTAATATCTATAAAAACAGTAAATGCTCCGGGCGTGGTGGCACACGCTTGTAATCCCAGTACTTTGGGAGGCGGAGACCGGAGGATCCGGGTTCGTGGCCAGCCTCAGCTCTCTCTGTCTCTCTCTCTCTCTCTACTTAGAGAGGCCCTCCGCAACCTTGTGAGACCCGGTTTCAAAATAAAGCATAAAAAAATTGGGCCGGGGCATAGCGCGGAGGTAGAATGCCCCTGGGTTCAATCCCCGGTACCACACACACACACACACACAAAAAAAAAAAAAACAGTAAATGCACATAACATTTGACCAGCCCTGAAATCATGACATTCAACCAATTGTGGAACCCCTTGTGCATAGCCTTTGTATCTGAGAAAAAATAAACCCTTATGTGTTTAAACCCTTTAGAATCTCAAAACTTATAAAATTACAGTTGCAAGGCAGGCATGGTGGTGCACACCTGTAATCCTAGTACTTGGGAGGCTGAGACAGAAGGATTGCAGGTTCGAGGTCAGCCTCAGCAATAAGTTGCAGCAGCTTAGTGAGACCCTGTTTCAAAATTAAAAAGAAAAAGCACTGGGGTATATCTCAGAGGTAGAATCCCCTTGGGTTCAATCACCAGTACCAATAAAATAAAATACAGTGTGTATTCTGCTACTTGAAGCCGAAAACATTCCTAATTAGTAAGGTTTTATTTTTTAAAAAAAGCAGTAGAAGATGGCATTCTTTTCTTGCACTGACTTTAACATGAAGGTTTCTAGTATCCCCAGTAAGTTTCTAGTATCCCCAGATATTGATTTGGGGGACTGAGCTTCACCCTTTGTTCTTATCACGTTACAGAAGTGTTTGTTTATATCTTGATGTTGAAACAGGTCGAATGGCTTCTGATCATCCACAGTGATGATCTTTCAATGTTTCTCTTGTGGTCTATTCGTGCTATAGTATTCTCTCTGGGTTTTTTTGTTTTTTTTGTTTTTTTTTTTTTGCGGTACTGGGGATTGAACTCAGGGGCATTCTACCTCCGAGCTACACCCCCGGCCCTATTTTTTATCCTTTATTTTGAAACCGGGTCTCACGAAGTTGTGGAGGGCCTCACTAAGTAGCTGAGGCTGGCGGTGAACCCGGATCCTCCGGTCTTCGCCTCCCAAGTACTGGGATTACAAGCGTGCACTACCACGCCCAGCTTGTAGTATTCTCTTGATGTGCTGCTGTGATTCTGTTAATATTTCATTTAAGATTTCTGTGAATTGACCGAAGTGGGCATGTATACTTCTACCACCCTGAAACTCATCAAGATGTATGATTACAATGCACCAAGAAATTAAAAAAAAAGATTTCTGACACAGAACTAAAATGGAATTAGTATTTTTTATTTCCCCTTTTAATGAATTAATGTATTTTTGACTAACATATTATTACTGCCTTAATTTAAAAATTTTCAACCACTGAAGTTTTTAAGTGTAAATAACTACATTTTTAATTTTCACATGTTATATTTCTACCTTTTCAAATTTACCCATTCGCTTTCTCACAGTCCTGTGTTCTAGTGTTTCGCTCTGTATTTTGACCATTACTATTTTATGGTCTTCAAGTCGTTCTATTTTCTGAAGTACTTATGGGGTTAATTCTCCTGTTTATTACATCTTCATATCCACTCCATCAGGTGATTCATTTCCTAGTTTGGTTTGTAATTTCTCATTATAAATTCATCTTCAATGGGAATTATTTATTCTGCCCAAGACTAGAGTAAACCCTTAGTTTTGCGTTTGCCTCACAGGCCAACGGGACTCACCACTTTGGAACGAGCTTTCCTATTCTTTCTTTTTTTTTTTTTTTTTTGGACTGGGGATTGAACCCAGAGGCATTCCACCTCTGAGCTACACCCCCAGCCCTATTTTAAATTATTTATTTTGAAACAGGGTCTTGCTAAGTTGCTGAGGCTGGCCTTGAACCTGTAATCCTCCTGTCTCAGCCCCTTCTGTTAATATGTACTGTGATTACAGGCGCGTACCACCATGCCCAGCTTTCTTATTCTTTCTTAATTTGAGGATTTGCTCACCCCATGAGTCATAAATTGGGACCGCACACTGACGCATAGGCAGGCCAGAGGTTTTGATTTCTGTAGCAGTCTTTCTTTAAATTAATTCAGAGTCTCAGACAAACCACACACTTCCTTGCCAATGGGAGGAGGATTTTTTCCATTCTCCTGTTACTAAAAGTCAGCCTTCCCAGGACCCCCCAGCTTTGGGAAGGGGGCTCAAATCCAGATCCCTGTCTTTCTAAAACTCAAGGCCCGAATGGCTCCTCACTTCCCATTCCTGAGTGGGTACTCACCCCTCCTTTAGCCATTTGTGCTCATATTTATTTCATGTCTTTGAGTTTCCTCTTCTTATCTCATGCCTGGAGATATTTCTTTTTTCCTTCCTTTGGCTGATATATTCTATTCAGCAGTTCTGTTTGAAGCCAGGGTTCCCTGACTTCATGGCTCCTTGTGTTCCCAGAAGTTAAATCCGTTGTGCTTTTCTATCTTTTAATAACCCTTTCTCGAGTAAGCATGGTGGGATGTCCAACCCAGAAGGGGGAGTTCAAGGAAGACTTCCTGGAGGAGTGACTGCCCATCCTGAGACCTGAAGACCGAACACCTAATTAGGCATATATAATGTGTGCGTGCCGTGGGGTGGCGTCGGAAGAAGAGGTGGGGTGAAGGTTGCAGGCAGAAGACAGCACACATGTGAATACCCACAGTGGGAAAAAGAAGCAAACGGCCTGTCGCCTTCTGAGAAGCACAGGTTCCAAGAAATGCAAGGAGTCTGATGTGGAACTTGGAGTGAGGTATGAGCTGGGGAGATAAGAAGGGGCCAGTTCATGAATGGTTTAGTGCCAAGTTAGGAGGGTGCACCTAGTCCTGACAGCAGACAGGAGCCCGTGAAAGAGGTCATCAGGCCACAGAAGATGAAATCATCAGGTTTAAAAGAAAAGCATACTAACTGTTCCTTATATAAATATACACAGCTGGCTGGAAACTATCAAAACAAATTTTGCAGACAGGATGACAATCCAAGAGGGCAGTCAAGCATCCAAGCTCTAACCTTGACATTCCAGAGAAACCCTGAACTCTTATGCCAAGGATGACAGGGCTCAGTGTGGTGCCTGGCCTCCCAGGAGATTCCCTCACCTGCTGGGAGGAGGGCCAGTGAGTACCCCACCCATTCAACTTGCCAACATTTTGCAAATACACAGCTCTTTAAAAAAAAAAACTTTCCTCAGATCCATCTCCCTCCACTATCCCCCAAAACCCTGCCATGGATCCCTGTTGTCAGGAAAGGGGTGTGGGCAGCTGCAGCAGCACCAGAAACTCCAACATAGGAGAGCCCTGGGCCAAGGGCCAGGGGGTCTATTTTTAGAAAAATTGCTCATTGCCTGTTTACCTTTCAGATTCAGCCTAATGTGTTCCAGGCGAGTGTTAAAAGTTACTTGGCTGGATTGAGAAGGAAAGCCAGAAGGGGATCTAAGACCGAGTACCAGGAGCAAAGGTGATAAGCTCTGACTGTGTTGTAATATCCCCCAATTGCACCTCTCGGCCATGTGGAGCTCCCAAAGCAACGTAATGAAGAATCCACTCAAACCCTTCCTGGCCACTTCTACTGGCTGTGGGATGTGGGCAGGTCACAAAGGGAAGGTGACCAAAGGCTGGGGATTTAATGAACCACTAAGTCCCACCCGGGTCCTGCTGCTGTCCCTCCGGGCCTCAGTGCTTCATCTTTAAAATAGGGGTAGTAATACTGCATCTAACCTCACAACCCCATCCAGGCATTAGAAAAGAAAGTGCTCTCTGCAGGGAAGCATTTGGTCCGAAGGAGAACTCCTTCGGGTCCTGTTCCTGGGGAGAAGGGCCACAACGCATTCATTTATCATAAAATGTGGTGAGTTATTTAATCCATTCAAGCTGCAAACAGAGAAAAAAGACCGGCGTTGTGTCTCCAGCTATATTTTCCTCCACGGGACAAAATTAGTGGCCCCAAGAATTCCACCGCTTGTAAAAACCGCGCCAAAGAAACGCTCTCAGACTTGCAGTGACTTAACCCCTTCTTTGCTGCGGCCTAGACCGACTTTTAAGGGCGTCCTCGTCGACCCCCGTCCGCGCCCCCCACTTCCCTTCGGCGGCCACATCCCGCCTCGCCCGTCACCCTCGGGTTCTGCCGTCGGGTCTGGCGTTTCGGGGGAGGCCACGGCGCAGATCTCCGCGGTGGCCCCGGGACCCGGCAGCGCTAACCCGCACGGTCCTCCTTAAGGAGCTTCGGCGGCCGCGAGTGGAGGCGGGGGTTTTGTTCTTATAAGGAGGGAAAAGTTTCCGTGACATCCAGGAAATGAGTAACTCTGCAGCGCTGTAGGGCCGCGCGGCTGGAGGCCAGGGCGGGAGGCGGCCGCTGTCCCGCGCCCGTGAGTCGAGTCGAGCCGCCCGCAGCCCTTGCAGCCCCGCGCTCGGCGCCGGATCCGACCCGCGCAGGTCCAGGCTGGCGCGCACCCCCTCGCCCGCAGCGCCCCCCAGGCCGAGCGTAAGTCTGGGGCGGGCGGCGAGGCTCTGCGCTTCCAGCCGCCTGGGGTGTTGGACGAGGGCGCGATGGGGACCCGGGACCGCAGGCTGGAGGGGGGTGCGGGGAGCGCGGACCCCAAGTGGGCCGATTGGGGGATCCCTAAAGGCGCGCGTGCACGGGCGGGGAGACTTCTCCAGCGCCGAGCCTCGGAGCTCCAGCGCCAGCACGTGTGGGCTCCTGGTGGGACCTTCTGTTGTTTTGAAAGAAAAGCCGAGCCGGCCAGCTCCTCAGCCGTCCCTCCCCTCCTGCAAGGAAGGGGCAGGAGTGAGGTTTGTTTCTTTGTGGTTTATAGTCTTTGCGCAGTGAGGTTGCTCCGAGCCGGATGGAGCCCCCGCCACTTCCTCTTTCAAGACTTAGTGGAGCAGACCCCACGCTGGGCAGAACGTTCTCTTGGGGCTGCAAATAGCCTCTGCCACCCAACCCTTAACCCCATCCTCAAGGTGGCCCCAGCCCAGACTCCCCATCTGTCATGTTCCTCTTTAAAAACAAAAATGCTGCCCAACGAGAAAGAAAATACCTGCCCGAGCCACGCAAGAACCTCATCGTGCCTTTGTCCCTCCGCCAGGTGTGAGAAGAGCCCCCCTTCCAAACTACAAGACCAGATACTGCTGGCATCTAAATCGATTTCGGAGCTGCTTTCTACTTTCTTGTTCCTCTTTCGAATTTGACTGGGGCTCTTCCCTTTCACAAACCAGTTCTACCTTGGAGAGGCTGCCAGCGAAGGCTAGTCCTTGGCTCGGGCAGTCACTGGTCCAGATTGGCAGGAAAACGGGGTGGCAGACACTGGTGAGACTGCTGTGGCTCACCTTCTGGCTAGTAACTTAAGAGGCTGTGTGGCACCCTCCCTCCAGCCGGCTCTGTCTCAGTCGCTTTCATTGTTTCTTAATTCTTTGCCTGTTGCTGCTCCAGGGCACTCTGCCCTCAGATTTTCCACTTGTGGGTAACCATGGGTGAGATACCCACTCTCCCTTCTCCCGGGGTGGATGGAAAAACTTTGTTCAAATGCTGTTCTCTAGGTAGGTAATTGACAAAGGTGCAGCCATTTCAAGCTCTGGCTCTCAGGGGGCAAGGAGCTGAACTTTTAACCTGTCATCACCCCAGAAATTGTTACCTCCCTGCTCTTGCATCTCCTATGAGGAGAAGTGATGGGACGGTGTGGAAAGTGCATGTTAGGAGGGAGGAGGGAGAACCAGCAATATGTACCTCAGGGATGAGAAGCACAGGGGGACGTGGCCGTGGCCTTCAGGTGTCCCAAGCACTGAAACTTGAGAAAAAATAAAGACTTGCTCCGTCTGGCCTCAGAGACATCCTGGATAGAAGAAACAGGAAGGCAGACCTCCGTGTAGCACAAGAAGGAACTTTGAACAAGCAGGACGCCTCAGGCCCTGCTGTCAGCAGACAGGCACCTCCAAGCCCAAGGCTCTGTCCACTTTGGAGTCAAGAGGCCCCTCCAGAGGGATGCGGTGGTGCAGCAGCCTGGGGGCTGTCATGGAGAAGTGTACCAGGGGAGGGGCCAGTGGTCCAAGGAGCAGGACTTTACTTATGGCTGAGACCGGCCAATCTCATCCAGTCTCGGGAGGCAGAGCCATGAGGAAGCTGAGAGCCCATGATAACCTCCAGGGCTGCTGCTAGCTTTTTCAGTCGTTTGTGTGGATTAGAATAAGGTGCTCCTCTCAGTCAGAGGATGACATTGGGACCCCATAGTCAAGGAGCGGGGATTTATCCTTGCTATGCCAGCCTGGTGCTCTTGGGCAGTGCACACTCTCTGTACAACCATTCACAGCAGCCCTGATGACCAATTATCCAGGGCTTAATATTTTTCAGGCTTCCCCCCTCCCCCAAGCACTCTGCTGGTAGTAATGCATCCAGTCCTGACTCCATAAAGTATTATCCCCATTGTATAGATAAGGAAATGGAGACCTGGGGAAGTAAAGTATTTAGGAGCCCGAAAGCTGAGTCCCAATCTCTGAGCATTCACAGAGCAACAAGCAGGTTAAACTTAAAAGCAAGTTGGGGTGGGAAAGAGGAAAGAACAGTTGTCTTTTTCTTTCTTTCTCAACAGTAGAGATGCCCGCTCTCAGCCCGGGGAGTGGAAAGATGGGAAACTCACCCAGTTGGAGAAGGGAGGAAGGAAAGAGCAAGCCCGGCCTTGGCGGCTGACAGGGAGGCCTGGCCCAAGCAGCAGACGGCTTTCCTTCTTAGTTGCTGGGCGGTGTGGGGTGGCAGATCTAGTGTGGGTCCTGGCATGATGGTGATGAGTTAGTGACCCCTGAGTGGGGTGTGGAGGGAAAAAGCAAGAGCTACATGCAGGGCTCTCACCCAGGCAGAGTCTCCCGGAATGGAAGCAGGTAAGGAGTGATCGAACATGCTGTTCCAACCTTCCAGACCCCACATCCCCATCGCGTCCTCTTCCTTCCTTGCTCAAGTCCTGTCTGTCTGCAAACACCCTTCCCAAGGTCGTCCAGGAAACATTTGCCCAAACTCTGTCTCACTGGTCCAAATAGAGGCCTGTGCATCTCGGCACTTAGCTGGAACTGAGTGTTTACAGCATGCTCGTCAGAGATACTTTAAACATGATGGGCTTCTCACCAGTGAGGAAGCCCACAGTCTCCTGGGAAGGCCAGCTGGTGCCCAGCAGATGCCCAGAGGGTGGTGTTACCCGGCTGGATCATGTCACCTCTCCCAGGAGCTGGCTCTTAGCTGTACGCACTCAGAAACCCCATTTGTATAATTTTCAGAGTGGTTTTGACTCAGACTACTGAACCCCCCTGAGAAAGCTCCCTGAGAAAGAAGAGAGAGCATCAGTCAGAATACTAGTTATTAATTTGTGAGGAGACTTTGTGAACATCACACAGGCCGAATGGCATCTTGTCGTCTGTTCCCTGCATCCTGGGCAGGCCACACGGGAAACCTGTGCTTAGCAAAGTCACAGTCACAGAGCCAGGCAGGAGGGTGGGGGTACTGATGTCCCATAGTATGGGGCTCTGTCACCTCTGTGGCCCTCTCACTAGTGGGGAGCTACCTGCAGGTAGACCAGATACTTGGGTCCGCCTGGCTGTGTGCAGCTCCTCAACTAGAGCCTCGGGGACAGTGTTTGCCTGGTAGGGTTTCTCCCTTTACTCTTGTATAATGCATTTTTTTCCATTTTATTTACTTATTTGCCCAGTGCTTTGCAAACATTAGCTCCAAGCTGCATAGATTTACATTTGCATAAGTTAAATAACTACTATATAATCTCAGAGTTGTAGAACCGTAGAGTGCTATACACAAATCAAGAGGGCGGTCAGATGACCTGGGTGGGTCAATAGGAAGCCAAGTGTAGAGCCAAGAAACATGGTCCCTAGTTAGCACTGAGACTCGGGGGCATACTAGGAGCCTGGGGGTAAAGTGGTTCTAGGGCAGGGTTTGCTCTGGCTGCCTCAGGCCACCTGCCCTGCCCAGCTGGCTCCTGGGGTATAATGGGCTCTCCCTAGTCTCTGTCTGGGCCCCTCAGGGCTCATCTTTAGTGCACCGCATCTCCAAGTGCCCCAGAGCCAAGGAGGTGTGACCCACATGGGCTTTGGGGTGGACAGATTTGGGTTGGGTCCTGGCTCCACTGCTCAGTCACTGGGTATTCTCAGCAAATGGATGAGTGCCTTCATTAGTCCTAGCCTCGGTTTCATCATCAGTAAAATGGGGGTACACGGTCAGAGGCGGGTGGGGGTTTGAGCCAGATAGTGTGGAGAAAGTGCAGTGCCTGGCCCAGGCCGGAGTCTGGCTCCTCAGCATGTAGAGGTCAGTCACGGATGGGCATTCTGTGCTGGGCCAGTCATCCCCCCAGGCCGCTGCTTCAGCCTGGACAAAGGGCAAGGCCGCAGGGACCTGGACTGTCCCGGGGCAGAGGGAGAGCCTCCTCGTCCCTCCCAGTGGTTCGTTCAGAGCTGAGAACAAGGCTGCTGGCCCTGACCTCATGGCCCACGCTGGGAGAGGGAGTCAGGTTTGATGCCTGGCCTGTCACAGGCATCAGGGAGGCGGGGAGGGTGAGGAGGTCTTCTGGAGGGGAAGGGGGTCATTTGAGAGTACCCCAAGGCCTCGAGGGCCCTCCTCAGTGGTCTGGGACCCCTGATGTTTTCCCTATAGAGAGCACATCCCCCCTCCCTCCACGTGGTCCACCCCATGATGTCAGCAGAATGGAAGGACCTCACAGGTGACATCACTGTTGCCCAGGCAACACCTTAAGGCAGACAGGGAGGAGACAGACCAGCCTCAACTGTAAGACGCATGTTGAAAGGAAGGGACTAAGAAGCTGACACCTCCACCGCAGGTGTGCTTCTCAGAGGCTGGGGGAGGATGGGTTGTGGGGCACAGGGCCTGCAGTTTCCAGGTCCAAGCTGTGAGCCAGTTGGCGACGGGTCTTTAGGCCTTGGGTTCAGCCCAGGGGGAAGAGCACAGTGCTGATGCTGCCGTCTCTTTAGTTCTCTGAGCGTGACTCCCTACAGGGGCTTCAGCAGCCTGAATCTGGGGGGCAGGAGGCAAACTGGAGCTGCAATAGGTGGGCCATCAGAAAAGTGGCTTTCCCTCTTCCTTGCCCTCATCCCTCAAAGAAAGTGAGATGCAAGGATGCCCATGTCCTTACTATGGGGTTGTTCATTGATTGAGCAAATAGTGTGCCTATGATAATATGTGTGGCACTGAGCTTAGGGACTCCGTGGCCTCATGGAGCTTCATGATAGCATACACAGAGAGGAATGTGTGGAATCCATTGTCCCAAGAGGTAGGTCAAAGAGTCAAAGAGGTAGGTAGTAAAAGCCAGAAGTAGAAACAGGATCTCACAGATCACCTCTCAGCAAGCTCTATTCCCTGTGGAATTCTTACAGGGTTACATTAAATCTGTGGAGTCCCTTCATCTCCACTAGCTCATGCAGGAAGTTGGGAGGTGTTTAAGATATACTTGGTATTTGGGGAGTAGTGTGAAAGAGAACGGCTGTGCCAGGTATGGTGGCGCACACCTGTAATCCTAGTACTTGGGAGGCTGAGACAGGAAGATCGCAGATTGGAGGCCAGCCTCAGAAACTTAGCTAGAGTGCCTGGGTTCAATCCCTAGTACCAAAAATACAAAGCCCAGGATGCGGAATAACTCACTTCCAGATGAATAACGCAGCGAGACACGTGCTGCCAGGGTGGAGGGGCCTGGCTTTGAAGCTGCCCTGTCAGACAGCAGCAGAGTCTCCACCCACCTATATAAAAATATGAATAAATACAGAGGGCAGCCATGGTTGTCCAGTGTCCCACTAAAGTGACACCCTGGCGACAGGACCATTCACATGGCTGAACTCACCCGGTAATTCTGATGCTGTTCATTTGGTGACCTGTGGCTTCAGCCACGTCTTCCAAGGTGACGCCTGCTGCTCTCCTTCTGGATGAATTCCTAAGGAAGGGCTGTCACAGGCCAACACAAGGGATGAAAGGTGCAGGGAAGGGAGAGCCCCCAAAGAGAGGTGGAAACTAGATGACATGGTGGATCTGTCCTCAGGGATTCACATCAGGAACCACCCTGCCTTTCTACTTGAAGATGTCTGATTCAAGTTTGTGTGTGTGTGTGTGTGTGTGTGTGTGTGTGTGTGTGTGTGTGGTACTGGTGATTGAACCCAGAGGCATTCTACCTCCAAGCTACACCCCCAGCCCTATTTTATTTTTATTTTGAAACAGTGCCTTGCTAGGTTGATGAGTTTCACTACTTGCTGAGGCTGTCCTCAAACCTGTGATCCTGAGCCAGGCGTGGTGGCGCACGCTTGTAATCCCAGTACTTTGGGAGGCGGAGACAGGAGGATCCAGGTTCGCGGCCAGCCTCAGCTCTCGCTCTTTCTCTCTCTCTCTCTCTCTCTCTCTCTCTCTCTCTCTCTCTCCTTAGTGAGGC
>PVJS01027825.1:9133-26065 GCA_004027185.1 Glis glis
AAAAAAAAAAAAAAAAAACCAGTTAGATATTCTAAAGAGCTGCTTAGTCGGGCATGATGGCACCAGTACTTGGGAGGCTGAGACAGGAGGATCAGGGTTCACGGCCAGCCTCAGCTACTTAGTGAGGCCTTCACAACTTAGTGAGACCCTGTTTCAAAATAAAGAATAAAAAAAATAGGGGTGGGCATGTAGCTAAAAAATAGAATGCCCCTGGGTTCAATCCCCAGTACCGAAAAAAATAAATAAATAAAAATTAAAAAATAAAAGAGTTGCTTGTTCATTGTGGAAAAGTGGAGGGGAGAGAATATGAAAAGGAAACAATTCTAAATGTTCATACTCCACATTCAGCTACTGGTATTCTCTGGTGCTGTTGCTCAGCAGGGCTGTTTTTGCACAGATACTACTCCCCATGCAGTCATACATGTCTTTTACATATTTTATTGTAAATTTTAAACACTGCCTACAGTTTGAATGCTTACTATTTCTCATATACTTTGACTTGAGTAATCATCTCTCTGTTGGTGGGGCCATAGGGATTTGTTTTCCTCCCCCATTTAAAGAGCTTTTTGCATAGGGATTTCATGTGTCTATCAATAAGATAAAAATAAGTGCATCCTTTGAGATATATAAGATGTGCATTCTTGCAATAGAAATGTGTAACATAAAAATGAAGTTTCTGGCTAAGCACAGTGGTGCACACCTGTAATCCCAGTACTTGGGAGGCTGAGACAGGAGGATCACAGATCAGAGGCCAGCCTCAGCAACTTAGCAAGACCCTGTTTCAAAATAAAAAAAATAAATAAAAGTGCTGGGGGTGTAGCTCAGAGGTAGAATGCCCCTAAATTCAATCCCCAGTAACACCCCCCCAAAAGGGGTAAGTTTCTATAATCTTCATCATTGAAGTAACTTGTATTGTGAATAGCCAATTAATTAATAATTGATGCTAACGTTGGCCCTTTTAATTCTACAATGTCACCGGGTCCCAGACTCACACAATGTCTTCAAGGGATCCAAGTCTCTCTAAAGAGTGGCTCTGCTTTCTAAAACATGGTGAAACACACTTTGTTTAGTAGTTACACTGGAAAAGCAAATACAAGTGGGAGGGAAAAAAAAAGAAAGAAAAACAATTGCCCAGGGAAGAAGAAAAGGGAATGTGTTCGGCATCCCCGAAGGCCTATCTCATTAGTGAACTTTAGATACATCTTAATTCACTTCTCAGAGTTTTCCCTGAAAACTGTGTTCTCCCATGTCGAGCGGAACAAGCACGCCGGTGCAGATTTCATAGAGTGCAGAGGGGAAGGGTGAGCCTGGGTCCACGAGTTCGCAGAAACACTGCAGTGAGGAAAGAGGCCAAGCACGCAGTTTATGAGGGAGGAAAAGGGCAGAAGACACATTTTCTCTCGGCAGAGCTCCTCTTTGTTTCTATTCCTCCACTCCAGGTCTGAAGCCTGGGCCCAACCCGGGAGCCCCAGAGCTTAAAAGGACCCTCCTCCCTCTGGGCCCCCAGCCCCGCACCTTTCCAGGCTGCCTGGCAGCTCCCAGCCTCAAGGTCAAGGCTAGGGTTGGCACACAGTCTCCACTGGGAGCAAAAATAGGCCTCCGAAGAAGAATGAAGCAACAGCCAGGAAAGAACCACTTCGCAAACAGACTTCCAAGGAGAATTAGCCTCTCCAAACCCTCCGTGCAGAAGTTCACACCATAAAACAGCTGCTGCTTAATGTCTCCGGCTTCTAATTAGCCCCGAGCTCCGGATCCTCATAGAAATTCTGGCCAATGGTTTCCACGTCCTGTGCTCTTCCCTGCACGGTTCAATCCCCTAAAGTGCTGTTGGTCAAAAACTAGGTCATAAACTTATCCTCCGAGAAGCATTTACTGTCGTTTCAAATGGCCTGTTCTGTTCAAGAGGTTATGATAATAACGGAAGAGAGCAAACACGCTTTCAAGTTCTGGCATGCGCCTCCCCGTTTGGAAAACTGCCCTGGTCCCCTATCTCCTCGTTTGGCTCTTTCGGGTCCAAACCACCGAACTCTGACCCTTTTCTGGACCAATACAAATCATTTCTAGAATGACGATATCAAATTTTATTTATCCTTTTCTTCCAGCTTTAAACCAACAGCTCCATGCCAAAAAAAAAAAAAAAAGTTGCTGTTGCAAAAAGCATGCTTCGCCCGTGCCAAAGTTTACAGCATAGTTATATCCTGCCCACAGAAAGGAGGATGGGGGTAAGGGAGGGAGAGAAATGGAACAGGGCAGCTGTTTTTTCAATAAACTCCAGCAGAAACCTCCTGTTTCCCCCGCACTGTCTTCCACACCCCCAGCAGAGAGGAGCTGGAGGAGGCAGCATGAGAAAGCTCACTCCCCATTCCCACAGGTCTCATCGCTGGCTCACACGCTCTCCACACACCCACACAACTGACCACCGTCCTTTCTAACCCACCCTGGAGCACAGGACGCAGCCAAAAGTTTGTGTCTGTTGCCTTGAATGCCGGTTCCTGATCTGATGGCTCCCAAGAGGATTCCACCTCCTCCTGGCCCATCTTCCCCGAATATCCACCCACAGAGCCCTCCAGCCCAGTGCCTGGAGCCCAAGGCACCCAGGGCTGCATCCCCAAAGGAGTGGACTAAATGGTATCTACTTGTCATCCCCCATCTTCCTAGAATATGCTGGATTCTCCTCTCCATAAGGAAACACAGCCCCTGGGCTCCCGGACCAGCCTGTCCCTTGCAATGGCCCTGTAAGAGGCTGAGAAGGAAGAGCCTCGCTGGCAGCTGCAGCCCACCAGGGCTCGGCCAGCCCCAGAGCTCTAATTTGTTAACCTAAAAAGCCCTGGAGTATTGCAATCAGACCGGGCCCCGCCCAGGCAGTACCTCTGAGGACATTTTTCCCTTCTAGTGGGCAAGCAGAGAAAAGGGAAAATGAGGACAAATGTGTTCAAAACAGAAACGCTGCCTAACAGTAACTTGGCTTTGGGTAAGGACCAGATTACAGGCCCAAGTGGAAAGAGAAAACACAGGGTGCAACCTGGATCCAGCTGCAGCCCTCTGCTGCCCAGAGACGCTGCCAGCCCAGAGCGTGGGCACCACCCCAAGCTGCTCCTCTGCCCCTTTGAACCTCTTCAGAGTTTTCTAGGTCATTTTTGTAAACTGATTACTGATCTCTATTTATTTTTTTCTGGTACTGAGGATTGAACCAGAGGCATTCTACCTCTGAGCTACACCCCAACCCTTATTATTTTATTTTATTTTATATTTTATTTTATTATTTTATTTTATTTATTTTTTTATTTTATTTTATTTTATTTTATTTTATTTTATTTTATTTTATTTTGAAACAGGGTCTCACTAAGTTGCAAAGGGCCTCGCTAAGTTGCTGAGGCTGGCCATGAACCTGCAATACTCCTGTCTAGGCCTCCCGAGTACTGGGATGATAGGCATGTGCCACCATGCTGGGCTAAACCGATTCTCTTTAACACCCTGGTCTTGATTAAATTATTGTCGGGCGGTCATTGACCTTCAAAACTTGGCATGAATTGGTTCTGTGTTAGAAAAGACTGTGCATGTTTCAAATGACTGAACAGTAACCAAAGAAAGTGAATTGATGTTAATGCTGCAATTCAGTTAACTGATACACACACACACACAAATTTCAGGGTTAGGTAGCATAGATTTAAAACCAATGCTATGACATCCATCGCTGGTTTTAAAATGGGAATGAGTTGGCCATGATGGGCCAACCTCACATTAATTATATACTTCTACATACAGGTATATAATGGGCCAACCTCACATTAATTGCTTTGAAGAGCCATCTGAATTCCATGATTCAAACCCCAAAATGTTGAACTGTTTTCAAAGGCATAAAATACCAAAGGAAGATTTTTATAATTTTAGCCTAGTAAAAATACATGATTTACATAATAATTATTGGCACAAAAATTGTATTTCTAAATACATCTAGTTTCAAACAGATGTCACGTACCCTCGCTACAATTGAGGTCACACTCTGTTTCTTTTCTGTTTACAACTCCTATACAGGGCCCTCTGTTTTACTCAAATTAAGAGAAAATAGGACCCAACGATGCCAACTCCAAATTCCCCTTCGGTGAAATCTAAACTGGAAATCTTATTTTCTTTCTTCTGACTCTTCCTTCTCTATTTCCAGGACTATTTAAGCATAAAGGAGGAAAGGGGGCGGGAAAGAATCAAGTAGAAGTTAGAAACCCCCATCTGTATGCCCCTGAATTTCCCAGTCTCCGGTCTAGGCAGGGGATTCGACAGCTGGGGTGCGCGCTGGTCCATCACATGGTCCACTCCACGAGGAAAACCAATGAACTTCTTCAGTTTTGATGCTAGCACTTGGCCACATCTGGGAAACGGGACACGTACGTACACGAATTGCTTTGAGGCCCCTCAGAATTCTTCTAGAACCTTCTTCTCCCCTCCCTGCCCTCAGCTGGCTCAGTCCTCTCACTTCCATCACTGCCCTGAATGTGATTATCTACAACCAGGCAGGGGTGCTTAGGAACTTACTTTGAGCTCTGTTTGCTGTCTGTCCGCAAAAAAAAAAAAAACTATGATGTAAAATTCTTATCTCGATGAGCCCCCAGAACCTTCGGGAAAAATGAAACCAAAAAAAGGGGGGGGGGAAGAAAAATATATGACTCAAAAAGAGATGGGCACCATGGGTTTCCAGGTCTTTCTATGGAGTTAGAGTCACATGCCTTTATGTGCCAAACACCATGAGATGATTGCTTGGAGTCTCCACCGTTACGTATTGCTGTGGTCCCCCAAAGGTCCCCATGTTAAAGGTTTATCTCCAAGATGGCGCTGGACCTTTAGGAAGAGGAGCCTTCCAGGAGGTCATTAGGTCATCTGGAAGGTACACGAAAGGAGATTTTGAGACCCTAGCCCCTTCCTCTCTCTTTTTTTGCCCCTGGCCATGAGGTGAACAGTTTGTTATGCCAGGTGCTCCTGCCAAAAAGCAATGGGCGCACCCCTCTAATCATGGAACCTCTCAAACTGTGGAGCCAAAATGAACATTTTTTTCTTTATAAGTTAATTATCTCAGGCATTATGTTATAGTAACACGAAACTGGCTAATACACTTACCATAAGATCAGATTCACAAATATGAATCAACAATATTCCCAATTCATCTTTCCTAAAACTTATTGACATACCTGTAACGGCCTTAGCCACCACTCAGAGACCCCCACATAAAGTTAATACCTTCCTAGTTTAAAATTCTTATGCTGGATGTGGTGGCCCATGCCTGTAATCCCAGTACTTGGGAGGCTGAGATAGGAGGATCTCAGGTTCAAGACCAGTCACAGAAACTTAGTAAGACTGTCAACAACCTAGGAAGATTCTGTTTCAAAACAAAAATTAAAAAAATGGGTTGGAGCCGGGTGTGGTGGCGCATGCTTGTAATCCCAGTACTTGGGAGGCTGAAACTGGAGGATCCGGGTTCGCAGCCAGCCTCATCTACTTAGTGAGGCCTCCACAACTTCGTGAGACCCAGTTTCAAAATAAAGTATAAAAAATAGGGCCGGGGATGTAGCTCGGAGGTAGAAAGCCCCTGGGTTCAATCCCCGGTACCACAAAAAAAAAAAAAACATGGGTTGGGGGTGTGTCTTGGAGGTAGAATGCCTCCTGGTCCAATCTTCAGTATCTCTAAATAAGTCAATAAATAAATGCTGGTTCCCTCTACCTATCTGATGACAAAACCATTCATAATATCTGCAATATCTATAAATTCAAACTGCAACCATCATAATTCATCAATTCAGTTGATATTTTATCAACAAGCAGAGAACCACTAGATATCTGGTATTGAATGGAGAACCTAATGAAGTATATATCCTACACCCAGAAAGGATTTCTTCTATAAACAACATACCACTCAAAACACTTTGAAAGATGAAAGAAAGTAGAAGTTCTAGAAATAACAAAGTTAAATACAATTACTCAAGGACCAAAGGGCACATGGGTATTGTACACACTGGATGTGTGGCTGGCCGTGGTGAATTTCCTATGCTCGAAAGCAGTTTTATCCTTGCAAAAAACATACAGCTATCTGCCCCCCACACCCTCAACTTTATTGCATAAAAGAACATGGAAACAGGTAACTATGAAGAACCAGCTAATCTGCATCTCTGGGCCTGTCCAAGGGAAAGAAATATGTTGCTTTTAAGAACAACTGTCTCACCAGGTGTGGTGGTGCATGCCTATAATCCCAGTACTTGGGACGCTGAGATAGGAAGATCGCAGGTTCGAAGCCAGTCTCAGCAATATAGCAAGACCCTGTTTCAAAATAAAAAACTAAAATAGGGCCGGGGGTGTAGCTCAGAGGAAGAATACCCCTGGGTTCAATCCCCACTAAGGACAACACAACAAAAGAATAGTTGTGTCTAGCGTAAATTTCAGAAGACACGAGAACCAACATGACTGGAAGAATCCAGAGGAGGGGAAGAAATGAACTCTGGCTCAAAGTCAAAATCTCGCCACCATTTTAATGTTACTATTCTTTCTTTTTTTGTGTGTATGTGGTACTAAGGATTGAAGCCAGGGACATTTTACCTCCGAGCTCCACCCCCAGCCCTATTTTTTATTCTTTATTTTGAAACAGGGTCTCACTAAGTTGCGGAGGGCCTCACTAAGTTGCTGAGGCTGGCTGGGAACCTGCGATCCTCCTGTCTCAGCCTCCCTAGTACCGGGATTACAAGCATGCGCCACCACACCTGGCTTAATGCTACTTTTAAAAGCTGTATAGAGGCATATCTCCTCTCATAGGGCTACCATTTCAGACAGAGCCCAGGACTCCACTCGGTCTCCCTTTAACTTCTCTACTTGACCAGAACATGCCCTTAGTTCTTAAAGTTACAATTGAGAAATCTTAATATCGGCCTATGAGAGCTCTCAACTGTGTTTTTAAAAAAAATAAAAGGAGAGCAATCTTACATTAAATAAAAATGCTTACACTGTAAGAAATACTACTGGGAAATGACAAATCTTAAATCCCCTATAATGTGATTATGGCTACTAGCATGAAGGGGGATTATTCTTAACCGAGATAGAAAATTAAGGAGCAAAAATTCCAGATAAGACAAAATACAAACGAAGCTGGCAGCGCTTTCCTACCTGAAGAGCGCTCATCAATCATTCTGACTGTCTGGTGATAATGCTTCAGCAAACCCAACACCGAAATGAGATTGTTGCCAATCCCTATGCATTTAAAAGAGGACAGATATGTCACGCTATGCAAAACACGGCATCATGTGATCGGAAAGACATTTAATAATTTGAAGCAGGACCATAAATGTCATGGAAGACTTTGGAATTTAGGGCCATCCGGTAGGATGCTCCTGAAATACACTTTATGAGCTCAACCCATTTCTGTGTAACCTCTGTAGCTGCCATTTGCAAAACACTTGGTATGTCCTGGAGACATATGGGTGACATCAGGCTTGGACATGAAGCTCCACAGAGAGAAGACGCCTGCAGCTGAGATAGAAAGGCAGCAGTGGGTTTCCCAAGGGTTCCCTAGAAAGATGGTGCCTGCACCATATCAAAACCAAAGCTTCCTTCCACCTAAAGGAACTTTTATTACAGCTCCTCTTGAAAGAAGGGGTGTGGGGGGGTGGAAAAGAGCTTTCCGGTGCTCACGGGGCAAGAATGATTGCCAAATGATGATTTTTGAGGAGGAAAGAGAGGGAATGACTTGTTCATGGTAAATGTGAAACACATGCTTTTCTCAGAGGGCTTCTGTCCACCCTACTAAGTTATTTCACTTATATGGGAAAGAGACAAACCATCAAGATTTAAACACAATACCCCTTGAAACTTCCCATACATTTCTGTTTAAAGCCTGAGGCCCAATGGCTCAATAATGATTCCCAGAGGACTGCTATGTTCCCCACCCCATTCTTTAGAGCAGGAAGTGCAGCTGGGGGGTACTCACAGCCAGCAGGATAGCTGCCACCCCCCCTTTCCACCTCTGCAGAGGTGGAAAAAAAGATTCCAGCCAACTAGAAGCAGTAGCCTCATCGGAAAATACCAGACCCAGTCATCCAAGGTGAGGTTTGGGTATTTATTCATTCATTCATTCATTCATTCATTCATTCGTACGAGGGGTTGAACCCAGAGGCATTTTACCTCCAAGCTCCACCCCCAGCCCTTTTTATTTTTTATTTTGAAACAGGGTCTCGCTAAGTTGCTGGGGCTGGCCTTGAACCTGCAATCCTCCTGTGTCAGCCTCCAAGTACTGGGATTACAGGTGTGCACCACCATGCCTGGCTTTGGGGTTTGTTTTTATTTATCAATTCATTTGTTTACATTCGTGGTGTTTGGTTTTGCCGGTCAACGTGCTTTCTCTTTATCTCAGCTCTTCAGCAGAATCATCTGGAAGGTTAAATAAAGCCCCTTCTAAGAGGTCTCCCTGAGACAGCAAGAGTGGGGGAACACTGCTCTAGCCTGGTCTGACTTCAGCTTCACAAATTCATCATCAAACTCGGCCCCTGAGACCTTTGATGACAGCTGCCCAGCACATCTTCCTACCTGTCTCCCTTTACTTTTTTTGAGAATTCCAGGAGGCCTGGGTGAAAACATTAGAACTTCTCCTGGGCAATGCCGAGGATGCTCTACGTGGCTGTGTGCAGAGGGCCAGGAAGAAAGGACTTATTCACAATACCTCCATAGAGGCGGTGGCTCACACCCCGCCCCAGGACCCGCCTAATGTATGACACAGGTTTGTCTTGGGGGAAGACAGGGGTAAGCTCTCTCAATTCCCCAGCAATCTGAAACACAGGAAAGAGCGCTCTGCTGTCTATCCAGGTGATACAAACACTTCTCACACACGCCACAGCCATCCTGAACGCCTTGCTCTGAACCAAAGTCCTCCTGAAGAATCCTGGGATGTGACTCCAGCGGCAGTGCCTGTGTGCACTCCGCCGTCTTTCAACAGGAACAAAAGCTATGCGCGCTGAACACCCTCAACATACAGACCACGGCAGCGCTGCTCTCCCCAGACTGCCCCTCCTCCGCGTCTGCAGGTGTGTAAGGGTATGGCGGCCAGGACCCGAGTTAAAATCTACTACAAATGCTTCATTTCCAAAGAAGAAATTTATTCACTCTGAGACCCAAATCAGGACCTTTGAAAAAACAGCAGCTTTAAGATTTGAAAATACAGACCTTTTAGTGATGAATTCTTGTTAAAAAAAAGTCTTATAGGCAAGATGGCACTTTCAATGGCTAAATGTGTTTTATTTATTTATTTACTTATTTATTTTTGGTACTGGGGACTGAACCCAGGGGCATTCTACCTCTGAGCTACACCCCCAGCCCTTTATTTATTTATCTACTTATTTATATATGCATTCATTTATATATGGTACTGGAGATTGAACACAGGGGCATCCTACCTTCAAACTATACCCCAGCCCTTTTTATTTTTGAATAACATCTCACTAAGCTGCTGAGGGTCTCTTTTTAAGTTGCTGAGACTCGCCGCAAACCTGCAATCCTCCCATTTCAGCCTCCCAAGTACTGGGATTATAGGCGTGCACCATCATGCACCGCTTCCAAATGTTTTTTAAGATTAAAAAGTTAAATTATTGAGCATTATTGGGTATGGTGGTACACGCCTGTAATCCCAGTACATGGGAGGCTGAGACAGGACGATCACGGTTCAAAGCCAGCCTCAGCAATGTAGCAAGGCTCTCAGCAACTTAGTGAGACCCTGTTTCAAAATAAAAAAAATAAAAAGGTCTGGGGATGTAGTTCAGACATAAAATGCCCCTGGATTCAATTCCCAGTACCACACACACACACACACACACACACACACACACACAGAGTTAAATTGCTGTGTAGCTCCACTAATAACATCAATAGCATGTCATTGTGCACATAACACAACCTAAACATTTACTTAACATCTTGATATTGGAAGCAGAAAGTGCCTAAGGTGAAAGAGTCACATAAAATAACAATGGCTGGCCGGGCGTGGTGGCGCATGCTTGTAATCCCGGTACTTTGGGAGGCAGAGACCGGAGGATCCGGGTTCGCGGCCAGCCTAAGCTCTCTGTCTCTCTCTCTTTCTCCTTAGCAACTTCGTGAGACCCGGTTTCAAAATAAAGTATAAAAAATAGGGCCGGGGGTGTAGCGCGGAGGTAGAACGCCCCTGGGTTCAACCCCCGGTACTGCAAAACAAAAAAACAAAACAAAAATAACAATGGCTGCTGCTTACTGAATGGTTAGTGTGTGCCAGACACTGCGCTTAGTATTTCCCATCTTTTATTCCATGGGATTCCCACAACCAGATGGAGGAACTACAATGGTCCCCATTGGATAGATGACTACACCAGGCTTAGATAAATAAAACAACCTGTCTGCAGTCAGCAAAACTAGAGGATGGCCAGGCTGGGATTCGCACAGAAGTCTGGCTGGACCACTCCTCTAAACTGTTGTGGTATGTGTCTTTTGTCCATGGGCAATTACCGAAACACCACTCCTACCACCATTTAAGAAAGGGGGGAAGGGAATTGGAAGTCTTAGGTGACATTTAACCTCCAGGAAAATATTCACCATGGAGTGGGGTGAGATGGTGGGGTTTGGAATCGGGTCTATATAAACTGCTTGACCAGAGGCAAGGGACTGAGCCGTGGAGGGCGCTAGGATTAGATACAGGCCGTCCCCCGAGGAGCTCGTGTATTAGCGTTCAGAGTTGATATAATTAGGTCATGAGGGTTATCACTTCATCGGTGGGTAAATCCGTCTTAATAGATTTGCTGGGTGGTAACCTAGGCAGATGGGGCGTGGGTAGAGACAATGGGTTCCCAGGGCTGTGGCCTTTGGGACTGTGGTTTTGTCTTTGAACACCCTTGCTCGCTCTCTTGCTTCCAGCCTCCATGATGTGAGAGCAGAGCCCTGCGCTCTCCCTCTCTGCTTCCCACCGCCGTGCCCTGAGCTCCCCAGACCTTGGCCAAACATAGACTGAACCCCCAAATCTCCAAAGAACTGAGCAAGTAAATCTTCCTTCCTCTAAGTTGTGTGGTCAGTTGTTTTAGATTATGCAGTGAGCCGGGCGTGGTGGCGCACGCTTGTAATCCCAGTGCTTTGGGAGGCAGAGACCGGAGGATCCGGGTTCGTGGCCAGCCTCAGCTCGCTCGCTCTCTCTCTCTCTCTCTCTCTCTCTCTCTCTCTACCTAGCGAGGCCCTCCACAACTTCGTGAGACCTGGTTTCAAAATAAAGTATAAAAAATAGGGCCGGGGGTGTAGCACGGAGGTAGAACACCCCTGGGTTCAATCCCCGGTACCGCAAAAAAAAAAAAAAAAAGATTAGATTATGCAGTGAGAATGTTGACTGAGACTTGGTCCATCACTGGTACTGCCAATAAATAAAAATTAAAAAATGAAAACATAGTCTACCTTGCAGTCTGTCCAGAGCACTGAATGGGGCAGCAAGTCAGATACCAATAACTAGGATATTTCTTTCCCCTCTGTATTGGTCAGGGTTCACCAGATCAACAGAATTCACAGAATGAAAAAAAAAAAAGATTTATTAGATCAGCTCACAATGTAGTCCTGAGTTTCGACTGCACGTGAAGAGTCAGAGGAATCAGCAGCTGGTCGGGCGGTCTAAGAGCCGGAGCCCTAGGATTGAAGCAATCACCAATTCAGTCCAGTCCAAGATGTGAAGATCAGGAAGCTCTTCGGAGAAACGATGGTGAAGTTTCAGTTCGAAGGCTGGAGGTCGACGATCTCAGACGAGAGCGGAAGATCAAGAAGCTCTTCAAGGAAAAGGCGAAGTTGGAGACTGACGATCTCAGACGAGAGCAGACGTGTTTTCTTCAGGAAGAGTTGTGGCTCAGCTCTACAAGCTTTCTCCTTCTTTTTATCTAAGTCCTGCACCTATCAGAACCCTGCTGCCCACATTTAGGGCAGGACTTCCAGTTCAATCAGCTGTTACACAACCAAAGTCACATGATCTTAGGAAGGTCAAGTTGACAAACCAGACCAACTATCACACCCTCTTAACACAGCCTCCCACCACTGGGTCACTTGGCAGGACAAGTTATCTCACCAAAATCACAGAGGTCCTTCAAGGTAGAAGAAACTACACAAATGCCAGTGGTTTGAAGAGCAAGAAGCAATGTTCTAGAGCATTTCTAGCCAATCTCATTTTTTTTTTTTTTTTTTTTTGCGGTACTGGGGATTGAACTCATGGGCATTCTACCTCCGGGCTACACCCCCAGCCCATTTTTTATTCTTTATTTTGAAACAGGGTCTCGCTAAGTTGCGGAGGGCCTCACTAAGTAGCTGAGGCTGGCCAGAACCCGGATCCTCCTGTCTCAGCCTCCCAAGGACTGGGATTACAAGCGTGCGCCACCACGCCCGGCCAATGTCACTTTTAAGTGGACTCATCAGTCATTGAAGAGAAATGATGAATCATCATTTATTCTCAACAAAGACTTCATGTTTAAGAACATCTGGACTTTCATGATTCTGCCGATTGTCCTGATTCACCTACTCCTGAGCTATGCAGTGCTCTTTGCTTCGGTTGGGGGGTTTTGGTTGGTTGCTGTTTTTGTACTCCTGGGTTTCCACAAGTCACTATGAAGTGCCCACTAAGTGCTCAGGCCTACACAGAATGGAAAGAGTTGAAAATAGGACTGCTGGCCTTAGGAAGGTGTAATATACGGTCGGGTTCTCTTAAAACAGGCACACGTAAAACATGTGGGCGAATCAGCGGTTGCCAGAGGTCTGGGAGTCTGTGGGTGTGACTTAAGAAGTAGCAAAAGGTAGTTTCTTTATGGTGAAGGAGCAGTTCCCTATTGATGGTCCTGGGAGCCAACAAAGATGACCAGTTCACAGAGTCCCACACCCCTCCCCCAAAAGGATGCATGTAAAACCTGTTAAAATTATAAAAAGTGATCCAGGCATGGTGGCTCGCGCCTATAATCCCAGTACTTGGGAGGCTGAGACGGGAGGATCACAGATTCAATGCCAGCCTCAGCAACTTAGCAGGGCTCTAAGCAACTTAGCAAGACCCTGTTTCCAATTAAAAATTTAAAAATTGGTCCAGGGGTGTAGCTTGGAGGCAGAATGCCCCTGAGTTCAATCCTCAATATCACACACACACAAAAAAAAAATAATAATAATTGTAAAAAGTGTTCCAGTACTTGGGAGACTGAGACAGGAGGATTGCAGGTTTGAAGCCAGCCTCAGCAACTTAGTGAGACCCTATTTTGAAATAGAAAATGAAATGGGTGTGTAGCTCAGAGGTAGAACAACCCTGGGTTCAATCCCCAGTACCAAACACCCCCAAAAATGCAATATATGTGTATTTACACACAGAGACATACCATGGAATATTATTCAATCACAAATAAAAGGAGAGCCTGTCATTTTCAACAATATGGCTTAACCTGGAAGACATTATGCTAGGTGAAATAAGCCAGACGCAGAAATACAGATATTATATTAATCTTAAGTATATTGAACTCTTAAAAATGTCAAACTCAGCTGGGTGTAGTCCCAGTACTTTGGGAGGTGGAGACCGGAGGATCCGGGTTCACGGCCAGCCTCAGCTCTCTCGCTCTCCCTCTCTCTCTCCCTCTCTCTACTGAGTGAGGCCCTCCACAACTTCGTGAGACCCAGTTTCAAAATAAAGTATAAAAAATAGGGCCGGGGGTGTAGCGTGGAGGTAGAACGCCCCTGGGTTCAATCCCCGGTACCGCCAAAAAAAAAAAAAAGTCAAACTCATAGAAGTAGAAAGCAGAATATGGGTTAGGACTGGAGGGGTAAAAAGAAGCGGGGGGATGTTGGTTCAAGAGCACAAACTATCAATTGTACAATGAATAGTTTCTGGGGATCTAATGCACAGCATGGTGACTATAGTTAATAAAGGCTGTATTGTTGAATTTTGCTAAAAGAGCATGTGTGGAGTGTCTTGGACACATATGTAACTAGGTATAATAAAGGATGTGTCTATTGATATGGTAATCATTAAACAATGTATAGCAAATCTTCATGTTGTAGCCCTTGAATATATACAATTTTTATTTGTAGATTATTTCTCAATAAAGCTGAAATAAAATAAAAAGGATTTTTTAATTTTAAAAGAAGATTCTCTTAATTATAAATGGGCACATGGAAATATTTCTTACAAATTCTGTAAGACCAAATTTCTGAGTAGGGCTGATTCCAGTACTCCCAGTAAATTCTCTCACATTCACAAAACATAAATTCATAAAGAAGTAATAATATGTTACGTAAAAATATATTAAATTGTTTTTATAAAAGAAGCTAAGTATTGCTTTTTAAATTGACTTTTCTATGAAACGTGTTTACCTTTCAAGGTGAAATGAAGGGCACTGTGTTCAGAAAAAACTTCAAACCTACGATGCTGAACTTCCGAACTACTTTGTGAACATTTAGTAGAGCATGGGTTCTTGAACAGATGCAGATTACTGAAGACTCTAAAAGCTCTGTTATAGCCGGGCGTGGTGGCGCACGCTTGTAATCCCACTACTTGGGAGGCTGAGACCAGAGGATCCGGGTCCATGGCCAGCCTCAGCTACTTGGTGAGGCCCTCGGCAACTTAATGAGACCCTGTTTCAAAATAAAGAATAAAAAATAGGGCTGGGGGTGTAGCTCGGAGGTAGAATGCCCCTGGGTTCAATCCCCAGTACTGCAAAAAAAACCAAAAAATAAATAAAAGCTCTGTTATTCCATCAAAAACAATCTGTCCTGTAGGGAATGCTACCCACACTGCTTATCCATCCAATCAACACTAGAGCTCCAGGTCAGTATGCATAAGCAGTCAGAGATGCATGGTCTGAAGTCAGAGGCCTCGGCTCAAGCCCCATCTTTGTTGATGCCTGGGTCCTTCATTTGTAAAAGGAAGTCCTACTGTTATCAAACACACAGAGACATCAGAAGGATGAAATAAGTTACCACTCATACGAAGAACTGAGCACAGGGTCTAACATATGCCAGGCACTGAGTACATGTCAGCTGGTAGGAATATCACATAGCTGCGACACAGGGTACACCCTCGATAAACACCATTAGCTACAAGAAGGAGCTTGTCTCTGACTCGTTAGGCTTCAGCTATTTGAAAGAGATATAACCTCCAGGTTGTTCCAGAACAGAGATAAAACATTGGAAACATCAAGAACATGATGACGGGATGCCTATCTTTGGGTGATGTGGGCTAGCAGCGCAAGCAGGTATTCTCTCTTCTAAGAGATAAGCCTGAGGCATACACCCCAACCCCAGTCACTCCTCCCAGTCAAGGATTCTGGTCAACCAGAGATGTTAATGTTGGAAGTCATTTTACAGTTTCATTATTCTGGATGTCATGCAGCAACATCTCTTATGAATGAGAATTCCATGACATGGATCTTTACAAACAAACCAGATTTTAAAAACTAAAGTTTATCCCGATGCATATTTACCAGAGAAAGTGGGTGATAATACCTAGCCTATGTATTCTAAACAGGTTTTTATCACCGTATGTGAACCTGTCCCCATATATTTTCGGGGGCTTTCATAAGCCCTACTGGCCATGGTAATTCAAATTGTACTACATTAAAAAGCTTTATTATAAACATAATATTCTGTTTTTGTTTTATGAATTGAACCCAGGGGCATTCTACCTTTGAGCCACTACCTGCTCTATTTTATTTTATTTTTGTTTTGAAACAGGGTTTTACTAAATTACTAATGCTGGCTCGAACCTGCAATCCTCCTGTCTCAGCCTCCCAAGTATTGGGATTATAAGTGTGTGCCACCACGCCCAGCTTTAAACATAATATTCTAAGTTATCAAAGCAGTATCTATATCAGCAGCAAGGAGGATTAAATAATGGCTAAGAGACATTTTAGGGGGGTAAGGAATTCAAAAATATCAGATATTCATACACCCATGTTCATAGCATTATTCCCAATAGCCCAAAGGTGGAAGCAAACCACGAGTCCATCCCTGGATGAGTGAATAAACAAAATGTGGCATATATATATATATATATATGTAATGTATATCTATATGTATATGCATATGCATATGCATATGTATATGTTTATGTATACACACACACAATGGAATAGTATTCAGTCCTAAGAAGGAAATTCTGACACAGACGACAACATGGTGAACTCGATAACATGCTGTCTGCAACAAGCCATTTAGTTACAAAAGGACAAACACTGTATGAACCCACTTGACGTACCTAGAGCAGTCGAATTTCTACAGAAAAGGTAGAACTGTGGTTGTTAGGGGCCAGTGAGAGGCAAGAATTAAATTGTCAGTGTTCGATGGGTGCAGAGTGGCAGGTTGGGAAGATGAAAATGTTATGGGGGTGGATGGTGGTAATGGTGGCACAACAATGTACTTGACTTAATGCAATGAGCTATACATCTAAAATGCTCAATTTTATGCTATGTATATTACATTTTAGCATTTTCACTGCTATAATCCAAACCAAATGACCACATAGCTTTGAGGAAGAAAGATTTATTTGCTCACAGTTTCTGGGGTTCAGACCATGTGAGGCTGGGTCTGTGGAGTTTAGGATATGGTGGCAGGAAGCAGAGAGAGGGAGAGAGCAAGGGCTCTGCTCTTACATCATGGAGGCCAGAAGCAAGAGAGAGCAAGCAAGCAAGGGGATTCAAAGACACAAGCACAATCCCGAAGGCCACACCCCCAGGGACCCACCTTCTCCAGCCATACTCCATGTGCCCAGGTTACAGCCCAGTAAACCCATTACAATGGATTTATACACTCATGAGATTACAACCCTCATGACTTAATTACAACAACTCAGAACCTTAATACATGAGCCCTTCAGGGGACATTCTATATCTAACCATATATATATATATATATATATATGTGTGTGTGTGTGTGTGTGTGTGTGTGTGTGTGTGT
>PVJS01027826.1:0-25966 GCA_004027185.1 Glis glis
AAAGGATAAAAAATAGGGCCGGGGGTGTAGCTCGGAGGTAAAATGCTCCTGGGTTCAATCCCCGGTACTGCAAAAAAAAAAAATTTTTTTTTAAATAAAAAGATTAGAAGATTCTCATTAACAAGCTATAGAAATGTGATTGAAAGAATTTGGGGAATGAAAGAATTTTGGGAATATTTTCAAGACCCCTATTCTCCTACGTCCTTCTTTGACTTTGTAGCTGATCCCAAAACATTTCCATGGATTTTTATGTTGTCTCATTTTAGGGTATGGTTGTATAAGAATAAGGCTTGACCAAGACAGTCCTCCTGTAATAGAATCTAATATTAACCAAGGAGTTGAGGGAATTGACCTAAATACCCAAGTTAGGAATCAAGGCATGAGAACCTTGTGTTGTCAGCACTGGGAGGATGTTGGGAGGTTCAGTGCCTGTGACTGCTTAGTGTCTAAGCAATAAAAGGTCGGTGTTTACGACAAGCTGATCTTTAGTATTTTCTAAGGCATTGTTGTCCATAGAAATACCTAATATGAGCTACATATGTAATCCCAAATTTTCTAGTAGCCACACTAAAATGGGTAAAAAGAATTTGGTGAAATTAACTTCATAGTTTATTTTAACACAATATAACTAAAATATTGTCCTATCAACATATAATTGACATTTCGCATAATATAGTTTACATTCTCTTTTTTAATGCTAAGTTTTTGAAAACTCAGCGTGTATTTTCATGCTGACACGTCTCAATTTCAGACTAACCCCATTTCATGTTCTCAGTCGTCCCATGTGGCTAGTGGCTACCATACTGGGCAGGTCAGTAGTAAGAACTCAAGTGGGTAGTGAACTTCAAATAGATAAAAGCATTTTTTTTTTTTTTTTTTGCGGTACCAGGGATTGAACCCAGGGGCATTTTACCTCCGAGCTACACCCTCAGCTCTGTTTTTTATTCTTTATTTTGAAACAGGGTCTCGCTAAGTTGCAGAGGGCCTCACTAAGTAGCTGAGGCTGTCCGCGAATCCGGATCCTCCGGTCTCAGCCTCCCAAGTACTAGGATTACAAGTGTGTGCCACCACGCCTGGCTAGATAAAAGCATTTAATGAATTTATTTTATTTTATTTTATTTGGTACTAGGGATTGAACCCAGGGGCATTCTACCTTCAAGCTACATCCCCAACCCTTTTTTATTTTTATGTTAAAACAAGGTCTCACTAAGTTGCTGAGGGCCTCACTAAGTTGCTGAGGCTGGCCTCAAACCTGTGATCCACCTGTCTCAGCCTCCCAAGTATGGGAATTACATACATGCATGCCACCATGCTGTGCTAATACTGAATATATTCTACCATGAATCACATTTTCAAAAACATCAAAATGTTTTAATGCACATCTCATTGAATTATTTAGAGTATAATAATCATCTATAACTAAGAAAATCACTGCTAGATTTCTTTTTGTTTTCTTTAGTTTAGTTTTGTTTTGTTTTGTTTTCTCTCTGCTAGATCTTTTAAGGAAATGTGATGTTTGGCTGAAAAAAGTGGGGGAAGGGGTTCAAGATATCCATTAGTTGATTTTTGTGGTAGAACGATTCAGCCCGCACTTTGGATAAACGGGATCTTTTACAGCTCTGAAAAATGAAAGCCCTGAGAGCAAAATTTGACGGAGTCAGGGTGGAAGAAAAGCAAAGAGAAAGAGAGGGCGAGGATGAGGGAGTAACCGCATGCTGTGCTGGGAACACAGAGAGGACCCTGGTGGGGGAAAAGGACAGGACTTCATTGTATTTTTGCCAACAACTAGTTCTGACATCAAGTTTGTGCCTCTATATGACCTTAGGGCACCCATTTGTGATTATTTATTCTCTGGCCCTGTGTTTTCCATATTCACAAGAGACTTACCAGAAGACCTGTCTCATGGGCTCATTCGACCAGCACCATGACGCACGGATCCCCGGGCCTGCCCCTCACACAGCAGCAGCAATAACCTCAGAAACCTGCGCAGGGTCTTTCTGCTCCCAGTGCCCCCTTTACTTTCCACACTGAAGCCTGAAGTCCACAGAACGCCTTCCTTGGGTTAGGACAGTGTTTTCAAACTTCAACCATTTGATTATGTCTGCCATTGTCTTATATCAATAGTTGTATATCAATTTATATCATTGTTTTCTATCAATACTATTGTTATACTTTTTTGTATGTCACCTATACTATTGATAATATGTTTTTAATTCAACTCCTTTTTTAACAAAAACATATATAGACATTTGTTGTTGTTGTTGTTCTGTGTTAGTGGGGATTGAACACAGGGACATTCTACCTACCACACCCCCAGCCCTTTTTTATTTTTTTTTATTTTTTTTATTTATTTATTTATTTATTTTTTTTGCGGTACCAGGGATTGAACGCAGGGGCGTTCTACCTCCGCGCTACGCCCCAGGCCCTATTTTTTATACTTTATTTTGAAACCGGGTCTCATGAAGTTGCGGAGGGCCTCACTAAGTAGAGAGAGAGAGAGAGAGAGAGAGAGAGAGAGAACTGAGGCTGGCCGCGAACCCGGATCCTCCGGTCTCCGCCTCCCAAAGTACTGGGATTACAAGCGTGCGCCACCACGCCCGGCACTATTTTTTTATTTTGAAATAGGGTCTTGCTAAGTTGCTGAGGCTGGCCTAAAACCTGTAGTCCTCCTGTCTCAGCTGCCCAAGTACTGGAATGACAGGTATGCACCACCATGCCCAGCCTTGAAGAAGTTTTATATCACTATCAAACAGTAAAACCAGTGCAATTCGCCCTAAATAGAAAGTTACCCTAAAAATAATGCCACTGTTAAAATTTAAATGGCCACACATTTAATTCCTGAACTCATTTTGCCTACCTCCAGGGCTTTGGTTACCACTAATCAGAAAACAGCAGATTAAGCCAGGCGTGGTGGCACACACCTGTAATCCCAGTACTTGGGAGGCTGAGATAGGAGGATCACAGGTTCACGGCCAGCCTCAGAAATTTAGCAGACTCTCTGCAACTTAGTGAGACTCTGCTTCAAAATTAAAAAATAAGCCGGGCATGGTGGCGCATGCTTGTAATCCCAATACTTGGGAGACTGAGACAGAAGGATCTCAGGATTGAGGATAGCCTCAGCAAGTAATGAGACTCTCATCAACCTAGTGAGACCCTGTTTCAAAATAAAAATAAAATAGGACTGGGGGTGTAGCTTGGCAGTAGAATGCCCCTGGGATCAATCCCCAGGATCATAAAATAAATAAATAAATAAATAAGGCTGGGGGTGTAGCTCAAAGGCAGAATGCCCCTGGGTTCAATCCCCAACACCACAAAAAAGAAAATAGCAGATTAAAGTACTACCCCCCCCAACCCATACACAAAGTGACAGCTAAAACATGAGAGCAGATATATAGCATTCACAAATAGCTACAAAAATTACTCGAGCAGGGAATAGTGTTTAGGTCAGTTCTCATCTTTATCGTTCATCAGAATCGCCTGGGAAGCTTATTTAAAATATAGGTTTCTGGGTCCCATGGTAGATTTAGTAGACTTAGCGGAGTGGGGTTGAGCCTGGACATCAGCTTTCTCATCAAGCTCTGGGGTGATTAGGGTTAGTGGGTCAACGAAACACACTTGGAGACAGCCTGGGACAGTGACAAGCCAGGAGGAGACGAGGGAAGCCATGTCCTGTATAGTAGCCCTGGGATGCTCATCAGCAGGACCAGTAAAGAGGGGAGGAGGGAGGAGGGAGGAGTCTGAGGAGCAGCTCCAGAGATTCCAGGTTCTGTGGACTGGACCTGTCCAGGTGAAGAAGGCTCACTGCGATAGTCCATTCACGTCACATAAACGCAGCAACAAAATCACTTCTGTGGCCGGGCATCATGGTGAACACCTGTAATTTCAGTACTTGGGAGGCTGAGACAGGAGGATCACAGGTTTGAGGCCAATCTCAGCAATTTAGTGAGACCCTGTTTCAAAGTAAAAAAAATAAAATGGCTCAGAAATAGAACACCCCTGGGTTCAATCCCCAGTACAAAAAAAAATCACTTCTCTGTGGGTAATCATAAATAAGCTGCACATATCAGGTGTAGATGGGATAGTCCTATGTGGGTCTTTTTGTGTTTCCTCTTCTTTCAGAGAAAAGAAAGGTCATGTGTTTTTATGTTTAGAGTATTAGGAGTCTATATAAAACTTCTACTTAATTGTGAAAGTCTATGTAAAAGATTTCAGGTTGGCACAAAAAAAGAGGGGCAGAAATATGAGATTGGATTCCTTTCAGCAAAATGGAGAGAATCAGAATGGATCCTGTAGGAAATAAGTTCATTTCTACCCAAAGTCCTCCAGGTAAACACTCCGCCACAAACAGAACAAGCCAGAGGCAGACAACCCTCAGCAATCTGTCTACAATCCAAGCTGTCTATAGGCTTTCTGGTTTCCCCTTATCTCACACTATTGCTGTGTAGACAACTTCTAAGGTGGCTTCCAATGATCCCCCTAGTATTTATGCCCGTGTTAGTCAGTTTTCCATTACTATAACAAAAACCTGAGATAATCAGGTTAAGAAGAGAAAAAGGTCATTTGAGGTCACAGTTTGGGAGGTTCCAGTCCATGATGGATTGGCCCCGTTGCCTTGGGTCTGTGGCGGCACAGCATGGCAGGAACACAGGTGGAGCAGAGCTGCTCACTTCCTGGATGGAGAGAAGAGGAAGCGAGGAAGAGGCCAGAGTCCCCTTCAGAGTACGCCAGACCTCCCAGCAGGCTCCATCTCTTCCCGGTAACACCACACTGGGGACCAAGCCCAAACTGTAGCAGTACCCTTGTGTAATACCCTCCCCGGCAGCCGGGAATGAACTCAGTGACTCGCCTATAACTCACAGAACACAGCAAAAGTGGCGGGACGTGCACCTGAGACTGTCCTGAAATGGACATCTCTCGCACACGCTCTCTCTGGCTCTTCTTGCTCACTCGATGGACCCAGCCGCCGTGTTGTGAGATTCCCTGTGGAGAGGCCCAGGTGGCGAGGGACGATGGGTGGCACGTTATTTCCTGTGGCTGCTATCAAAAGGGGCTGCGAGCTTGGTGTCTCAAACAACAGGAGGATATCCTCTCCATTCTGGAGACCAGAAGTCAGATATTTGTTTCACTGGGCCAAAGTCAAGGAACTGGCAAGACTGTGCTTCCCCTGGAGGCTCTGTTCTCGCTTCTTCTCACTCCTCGTGGCCATCAGCAATTCTTGGCTCGTGGCCGCATCACTCAGGGTTCTGCCTCTGTGGTCTCATGGCCCCCTCCTCTCTGTGTCAGATCCCCCTCTGCCTCTCTTTTTTTTGGGGGGCGGGGGTTTGAGGTACTGGGGATTGAACCCAGGGGCAGTCTACCTCCGAGCTACACCCCCAGGCCTATTTTCTATTCTTTATTTTGAAAAGTTGCGGAGGGCCTAAGTTGCGGAGGGCCTCACTAAGTAGCTGAGGCTGACCATGAACCTGTGATCCTCCTGTCTCAGCCTCCCAAGTACTGGGATTACAAGCATGCGCCACCACGCCTGGCTCTCTAACATGGACACTTCTAATAGTGTTGAAGGTCTCTCCCAGTCTGTCCAGAATAATCTCATCTCAAAACCTTAACTTTATCTCAGGGTTAAAAACTTTACCATACAGTAAAATTTATGTTATGTATATTTTACAATTAAAAAAAAAAAACTTTTAGGAGAACCAAGATGGCAGGAGAGCAAGAGGAACATGTCGCCGGCGCTCCAAGAGTCAGAGCTCGGCCAGTGGGAAGACTGCATCTTGAAAAGAAAAGTAGGGCAGCCAAAACTCAACAAAACAATGAGAACCAAAGTGCAGCGGAATGCGAGGCAGTGGAAAGAGCAGAGGGCGGTAGGGAGCTCAAAGCATTTCACCTGGTAAGCGGAGAGCGGAGACAAAGGCGCCATCTTGGCTGAGCCACGCCAGCACCACGGCCCCCGGAATCCTCCAGCAAAGAAACAGCTGATTCTTGTGAAACCAGCAATTATAGTCCACCATCAAAAGCAGTCGACTTCGGACCATGATGAAGCCTAAGTCGAACCAGATCCACACCTACAATGGCAACGACTGCAAAGGGTGGGACGCGAGCCTCAGCCCCCACAAAGAAAGCAACACGGAGAGACATAGACTAGGATGGAGTAGCCTAGCACCAGCACAGAACACCACAGCACTGAGGACATGGACAGACATGGCTTGGCCCCCCAGAACCGCCCAACAAGAACATGGGTGAGTGAGATAAAGGGAGACAGCGTGTCGCCGGCACTCCGAAACTTGGAAATCAGCCGGTGGTAAGATTGCTTCTTAACAAGAAAAGTGGGGCAGACAAAACTCAACAAAACAAAGAGAGCCGAAGAGCAGCAGAGTGCGAGGCAGCGGACAGAGCAGGGGGCTAAACAGAACTCCATGCATTTCACCTGGTAAGTGGAGAGCAGAGGCGATGGCACCATCTATGCAGGGCCACGCCTACACCATGACTCCCGGAGACCAACAGCAAAGAGACAGCAGATCCTTGTGAAAACAGTGACTATAGACCACCATTGAAACTGATCAACTCCAGAACATGATGTAGCCCAAGTCAACCCAGACACGCACCTACAATGATGATGGTTTCAAGGGATGGGCCGTGAGCCTCTGCTCCCGCAATGAGTGCAATGAGGAGAGACAAAGAAGAGGTGGCCATACACAGGAGCAGCTCAACTCTGAGAACACGAGCCAGAGAGCCACGGCCCCCATGAGCAGCCCAACACCATCCTGGAACACCCCAGAACTGAGGATATAGGTAGATGAGACATGGCCCCCTCCCCAGAAGCCCAGCACTGAGAACACAGGCAGTTCAGCCCCCAGCCCCGCACCCAGAGACCCACCCCACACTGGGGAGGCGAGGCGGGTGAACCCTTGGCCTCGCCCCCAGAGAACCCCTCCCCCTGGTGCTGGAGACACAGGGCAGGTGAGCCCTTGGTCCCGCCCCCAGAGAACTCCTCCCCCGGTGCTGGGGACTCTGGGAGGGCCAGCCCTTGGCCCCACCCCCAGAAAACTCCTCCCCCTGGCGCTGTGGACGTGGGGCGGGTGAGCCCTCGGCCCCGCCCAGATATCCCCGGCTCTGGGGACGTGGGGCAGGTGAGCCCTCGGCCCTGCCCCTGGAGAACCCCTCCCCCCGGCGCTGGGGACACTGGGTGGGTGAGCCCTTGGCCCCACCCCCAGAGACCCTCCAGCGCTGGGGATGTGAGGCAGGCAAACCCTTGGCCCCGTCCCCAGAGAACCACTCACCCCGGCACTGGGGATGCGGGCAGGCAAGTGAGTCCTTGGCCCCGCCTCCAAGACCCCCAGCACTGGGGACACGGGGTGGGCGAGCCCCTGGCCCTGCCCCAAAGAACCCCAGTGCTGAGGTCATGGGAGGGTGAGCCACAACCCCACACAGGAGGGACTCCAGACAAAGAGAGAAAACCTCAGATGAGCAAAGAAGGTGAACTAACTGGGGGAGACAGGGAGGAAGGAGAGGGAAACAAACTGGTGCACAGGATGGACATACACAAAGATATCAAAGTCAACTACTATGCTGAAACTGGGAAGGAGGGAGGGGGAAGGTGGGGGGGATGGTATTGGGGAAGGCTAATTGACTGATGAGTGCATGTATACATCAACCACCCTGAAATCCTCCAAGATGTATGATTGCAATGCACTAATAAAATTTAAAAAAAAAACTTTTAAAATCTTTGCCATTTGAGATAAGATTCCAGCGATGTCTCTGGGAGCCACCATGCAGCCCACCATGGCTCCTGACCAGCAGCCAGGGAGGAACCAAGACTGCCAACTCAACAGCGATGGAGGAACTGCGGCCTGCCAACACCCACACGAGCCAGCACAGAAGATCCTTCCCCGTCTAGCCTGGAGATAGCCTCAGCCCAGAAGAAGTCTTGACTACGACCCCAGAGAGACTCAGAGTCAGAGAGCACAGCTAGGTAAGAGCCAGATTCCTGACCTACAGAAACTGAAAAAATAAAAGTGATTCTAAGCAAGTAAGTGTTGGGAACATTTGTTACACAGCATAACAAGATAACTAGCAGTTGCTTTGCTTGAGGCTCATAAAATTCATTGCATCGTATTCATGTCTATTTAAGATGATATTCAAGCTGAAATATTAATATCGATAAAGGCAACCTGATACTGACACAAGAGCACCAGCTATAGAAGTATGAAAAGCTCACTTCATGGGTGACCCTGAGCACGTTGTTTAGCTTCTCTAAGAGTTTGCTTCCACTTGTGTTAGATGGAGATAATACTACTTTCCCAACTGTATTTTTATAGTATTTTTTTTTGTATGTGGCACTGAGGATTGACCCAGGGGCACTCTACCACTGAGCCACACTCCCAGCCCTATTTTATTTTTTATTTGGAAACAGGGTCTTGCTACTTGCTAAGAGCCTCACTAAGAGGCTGAGGCTGGCCGCGAACCTGCGATCCTCCTGTTTCAGCCTCCCAAGTACTAGGATTACAAGCATGCACCACCACACCCGGTCTATAGTATTTAATAAAATGACATATGTAAAGTGTCTAAGAATCTGTCATATAGTGTATGCTCAGTGAAGAGCAGCCTAAGTCAGATGTGGTGGCACAGGCCTGTAATCCCGGTATTTGGGAGGCTGAGACAGGAGGATCACAGGTTTGAGGCCAACCTCAGCAACTTAGCAAGACCCTTAACAACATAGTAAGAGCCTGTTTCAAAATAAAGAGCTGGGGGTGTAGCTCAGAGATAGAATGCTCCTGGGTTCAATCCTCTGTACCAAAAAAAAATGAGTAGCCTATATTATTATGTATCTTAAGAAAATATATATCTTAAAATAAAATAACATGGTCAGGCATGGTGGTGCACGCCTGTAATCTCGGCACTTGGGAGGCTGAGACAGGAGGATTGCAGGTTCGTGGCCAGCCTCAGCAACTTAGTGAGAACCTGTTTCAAACTAAAAAATAAAATAGGGCTGGGGTATATAGCTCAGAGATAGAATGCCCCTGAGTTCAATCCCCAAAAAATAAAATAACATTCAATATATTTTAGATTTATCAGCTTAAAGTTGTCAATAAAATTATAGTTTCTCTAAGGTCAATTATTTGGTGTTATTCTTTAAATTAAAAGAATCTAACATCTTCTACAATGGATATCATCTCTGTGGGTTGTGCCAGCTGTACTGTGGGCCCTTTTTATGGTCAATCCAGTAATTAAGGCATGAAGTCAACAAATGAAGGAATGAAGGAATCCAAAAAAAAAAATTGTTTTAGCTAGAGTCCATGAAACATGGATTGATGGAGAGAGATGATATAATTACTTAACAAGAGTAAACCAATAAAGGACTTTGAAACCAAGTATGAGTCTGAGAAATGGTTCAGAGACTAATGGCAGGTCCACTTATCTCTAGGCAGAGTAAAGAGGCCCAGTCACGTGGCAGGCAGGGAGACAGTCTCAGAAACACTTCACGGGGCATGAGTCTGAAGATTAATAGGATATTGAAAGATGCTGAGGCTAGAGAATTAAAGGAACATTCTCTGTCTTGAGGAAGGTTTGATCGGCAGTCTCCCCCCACACACACACTTGATGGTCTCTCCTCATCCCTGAAATAAAGAATCTTGCAGGGCTCTGTGGGACATGCCTGTAATCCCAGCTATTTGAGAGGCTGGAGCAGGAGGATCACAAATTCAAGACTAGCCTGAGCAACTTAGCAAGACCCTGTCTCAAAATAAAAAAATAAAAAGGGCATGGGATGTAGCTCAGTGATAGAATGCCCCTGGGTTCAATTAATCCTCAGTACCACTAAAATAAATAAATAAATAAAAAATAATCTAGCCAGGCATGCTAGTACATGCCTGTAATCCCAGTACATGGGAGACTGAGACAGAAGGATCACAGGTTCGAGGACAGCCTCAGCAACTTAGAGAGACCTTGTTTCAAAATTAAAAAGTAAAAAGAACTGGGTGTGCAGCTTGGTGATAGAATGCCCCTAGGTTCAATCCCAGAAAGGGAGGGAAGGAGGGAAGGAAGGAATCCCAGTACTTGGGAGGCTGAGACAGGAGGATCGCAGGTTCAAGGACATCCTTAGCAAGTAGTGAGACTTTCATCAACCGAGGGAGATCCTGTTTGAAAATAAAAGTAAAATAGAGATGGGGGTGTAGCTTGGAAGTAGAATGCCCCTGGGTTCAATCCCCAGTATCAAAAAAAAAAAAGGAAGGAAGGAAGGAAGGAGAAGAAAGAGGGAGGGAGGGAGGGAGGGAGGGAAAAGGAGAGAAAGAGAGAGAGAAAGACGGAAGGAAGGAAGGAAGGAAGGAAGGAAGGAAGGAAGGAAGGAAGGGAGGGAATCGTACAGGATCATCTCCCGGGCCCCTTCTTGCTGCCGCTCATGGCTTCCGTCCATTTAAAGCTGGCCGATCTGCTCACAGTGCGCTGCAGATGCTCAGCTTCCGGGTGCACAGTGGATGTGCTGGCTGCGCTCACTGCTATTTGGCTCCCCTTCCTTTCTTTCTTCCTCCAGCATCAGTGTGCTCCTCACTTAGGAGAGCATTGGTGCTCAATGTTGGAGAGAAAGAGAACATAAAAGACGGCTTTCTGAGGGCCCCTGCACAGTCCTACAGTGTCCCTAAGGCAGACAGTGTCATTGGGCCCTGACCTTCACACTAGGATGGAGGACCTGAAGCCCTCGGGATGGGGATTTAAAGGCACACCAGCATCGCACATGCACATGCATTTTCTCGGATGTATGAGGAACTAAGGTTTCTTTTAAAAGGAGTAACAGAAGAACAAACCAAATTCTTTATTCCTTTTCCAAGGTATTGTATATTTACCGGCCTTTTATTTGAGAATGCCCTTATCGCTCCATATTTTCAGACCGCAGTGGCCCTCATCTTTGTGTGTAGACTCTGCTGTGTCTGTTGCTTCTTACCCTGACCTCTGCCTCCCCCACCTCCCTCCCACTCACCCAAGCCAGCGGACAGCTGACCCAAAAGCCCTTGCACCAGCAGTTACCTGGCAACAGTGGCAATCATGCAAAAGAGACAAGGCAGCGGTGGAGACCAGAGGGCTGCCTCTTCCAGAATCTTAGAGAAGAGAAGGGGGACCTATAGCTCTTTTCATAAACGGCTTTCCATTCTTACCCATGGTGTTCGCCTGAATCATACATTCCCTGCTCCAACCCAACCCCCAATTTCAATCATCACCTAGTAAAAATAGCCTCACATTGGAGAGTTTAATAACAGCCCCAGATGGCCGTGGAAGAGTGTCTTTGGGGATACTCAACACCCCCCCTCCCTTAGCCCCAGTGCAGAATGCTCAGGAGTTGATCAATCCTAGTTTTCATCCGCACACATGTCACAGTCCATTCCAAGGATGTCTTGTGACTCCTCAACGGTCTCGCCATCATAGAGTCCTAAGCACTGTGTACTGAGAAGCACTGATGGGCAGCTATGTCACTTGTTGTCGCTCTATCACACTGATGGGCAGCTCTGTCACTTGTAGTCTCTCTAGCCACAGTTCTACAACAAATGCTACCAGAGTGGGGAGCATAAGCGTGGCCGCTGGTAACAGCGATGCTCACTCCATTCTAGGCTCTGCACTGGGCACTGTGCAGACACATCCATCTTCCAAAACTGCCCTAAGATGTCAATCAGATTATTATCTCCAATTCCAGGTGAGGGAAACTGAGGCTTCAGGTGACTAATCATCAAAGGTCTTAGATTTATTAAGAGCAAGACCAGAATTTGAACTCATGCTCTTAATTAATCCTTTTTTTATGTAGTTAAAGATAAGAGATGGTAGGATTGCATAGGGGGAAGCCTGGATAGTAAGGAAGAAATGGAAATTACCCAACTGTAAAGATCAGGAGATAAAAATTAATTACACTAATATCACCTAATGGAGTATGCTAAGAAAAACTTACTCCTCCGTTAAAGTGGGATCATATAATAAGAAAGGCTGATCAGTCTCCTTTAGTGGAGTCCTGGAAAACAGGGCTTGGAGGGCGTTAGTGTCAACCTACTGGGAAGGTGACCCCAATGACCCTGTCGTCCTATGATTCAAAGGGAAAAGTGACATGGCTGCATGAGTCAGCCCAAACAGCGTGGGATTTGGAGTACACACACCATATAATTCACCTATTTGAAGGGCACAATTCAATGGCTTTTTTTTTTTTCGGTACCGGGTATTGAACCCAGGGGCGTTCTACCTCCGAGCTATACCCCCGGCCCTATATTTTTATACTTTATTTTGAAACCGGGTCTCACGAAGTTGCGGAGGGCCTCACTAGGGAGAGAGAGAGAGAGAAAGAGAGAGGGAGGGAGGGAGGGAGAGAGAGAGAGAGAGAGAGAGAGAGCGCTGAGGCTGGCCGCGAACCCGGATCCTCCGGTCTCCGCCTCCCAAAGTACTGGGATTACAAGCAGTGTGCCACCACACCAGGCTCTTTTATTGGCTTCTTGAATATTCACAGAGTTGGGGAGCCATTACCACAATCAACTGTAGAACATTATCATCCCCTCAGGAAGGAAGCCATCTTGTTGGTGGTCACTGCCCAAACCTTGAGTAACCACTTATCTACTTTCTGTCCATATAGATTTTCCTACCCTGGACATTTTCTATAAATGGAATCAATTGTGTAATACGTGGTCTCTTGAATATTAAATTTGATAAATGAACAAATTGTTAAATCCAATCCCTTGCCACACTCTCTAAATGTAAATAGCCTTTCAGAGAGAGTCCTTTCACGGGTCTTGAGCAATCAAACATCCAATCTTGGAGACAGAGAATCAGTCTTGCAAAAGCATAACAAAAATCACATTTATTCATGGTATGCTTTCGTTTGTTTTTTAATTGTGACATTTTGACAGGAGTTGAATAGAAGCTTCCTTTCACCTTATCAATAGAAAAAAAAGTTGGCAGAGCCTATAAATACTTAAAATGAAGTTCTGAAGGGCTTATTTATTTACTTAGGAGAATCAACTGTTTTCAAACACTCTGAATTAGAAATGATTTAATTCTAATCTAAGCAGAGACCAGCAAGCCTGCTGCTCCAGTGTGCTGATTACAGATCATTCCCAAATCAGTAAATCAAGACCTTGAAAAAGCAGCTTTGGTAACATGACTCCACGCACCCATGGTCTCAAAAAGAATAAAATGGCCTCTTACTATTTTCAAGCATTTTGTAATTAACTCTACTAACCAAATGGACTTCCATCTTGAATTATTTTTAAATTAATGAGACTTTAGTGCATGGATACTTCTCCAACAAACACTGTTAAGATACTTGTCATATTTAAACCACATACAAGCAACTGATACCAGTGTATAAGTTAAACCATGAACTAAATTCTTAGAATTGAAATGGAACTTTAGGTCCTTGAGCATAACCTCTCACCCAGTGCTGGAATCCCAGGCATAGATCCCCTGGCTCAAATGCACCCCAGTGATGGGGAGAACAGCACTACAAAGCCTGCTCTTTCCATCATCCCAATGTTCAAATATTATTGCTTATGCTAAACTCTCCAACAATGTACATGATGTATGTTCTCCCACATGCACGACTGGCTCCCTGCATTGAACTTCTTATGGTCCAGGTTCTGCTCTCTAGAATAAAAGAGAGAGAATCTACTTGTTCCTTTCCAGGGCACCTGAGCCCCTCAAATATCTGATGACAGTTTGCCTGCCCAGGAATTGTTCCCTGGGCTATGTAACCCACAAACCAGTTTATAGGCCGCCTCTTTGCTACACTACCGCACTATTGAGGCAGGGCAGAGGACCTGGGAAAGGAGGGATTAATGAAGGCCATCTGTAGCCCCTTCTGTGAGGTGGGGGGAGGTGAGCAGGGAGGTGAGAGGCCAGTGGACACCAGGAGATCAGGCCCACCAGCCCACAAGGTAACAATTCAAATTAAGGATTGAAACTGGTCAAAAGATACTGGTTCCCCCAAACCCGATTCTGACCAATCATAAAAGGGCAGATGGGGAACCTCAGTAAGGTTTAAAAGAGCCCACCTCCAAGAGCTTCAGTAGTTACTCTCTTCCAAGGACCCCTTCCCCCCCATGTGTTGGGGGGGGAGCTGTTTTTGTCTTCTATTTTTCCCTGACTTAAAATAAACTCAAAAAAATAAAAAAAATAAACTTTCGTGTTTCTATACCCTTCGTTAGTCCTTGGACTTCATACATCGAAATTCGCTGGACAAGAACCCTGTAAGAGGAGACACCTCTGTGTCACCACTGCCACCCCACTTCCAGCTTTTTGATAATCCACCAATTCATTGTTATTTCTCAATACAGACCTGCAATGTGGTCCTTTAACTGTGAGCCTGCCCAGTGCAAAAGGAGCTGTCCATGTCTCCTGTTAATTGCCAAAATAAATGCAAAGACAATAGTTATGATGTCGTTGAGAGTCTAGGAATGAAAACTTCCCTGGCTAAGGATGTCTGCAGGCTTTTTCAGATGCATTTGTGGTCAGGGGCCGCTTTGAGCGAAAATGAAAGATCCCATTCAAGCGAAGGACAATACCCATTCAAGAGCTCTGGCCTGCATCTCCTATCTTTAGGCACATGTCACTTCAACTGGGATGATCATGAACTGAACCAGGACAGCCAAAGCAGTTTTAGCAGCTGTGGAAACAAAAGCAACAATACCAAGCTGTTTCATCCATTTAATTTGGAGCTTTCCCTAGAAGAAAAAGTAAATTTCACTGTGCTTCCCATTTAAAGAGTCCACGCAGATATTGAGACCCTATTTCAAATAAAAAAAAAATAATAATGCTTGGGAGGCTGAGATAGGAGGATCACAGGTTCCAGGCCAGCCTCAGCAACTTAGCAAGACCCTCAGCAACTTAGCAAGACCCTAGTTTTCTTTTGTTTGTTTTTTGTTGTTGTCTTCGTGGTACTGGGGATTGAACCCAGGAGCATTCTACCTTCAAGCTACACCCCTAGCCCTAGTTTTTAAATTTTTGTTTTGAAACAGGGTCTCACTAGTTTGACGAGAGTCTCACTACTTGCTGAGGCTGTCCTCAAACCTGCAATCGTCCTGTATCAGCCTCCTAGTTACTGGGATTACAGGCATGTACCACCATGCCGGGCTAGCAAGACCCTGTTTCAAAATAAAAAAACAAAAAAGGACTGGGGGTGGAGCCGGGATGTAGAATGCCCCTGGGTTCATCCACCAGAGAATGTTTTTTTATGTTCACAGTCCTTCTGGTGGTTAATCAGTACTTCTGGTGGGGCTTGGATCTCATCAACTGTGGCCCCTAGGTAATTTCTAGCCTGGGAGACATCTCTGATCCAAGAGATGAGCAAGCAAGATGCACCAAGCAGGTCCCTCCCAACAGGCAACAGCACACAGAAAAGCAAGCAGGCCCTGAAAGTTAGTCCAACCGAGTTGACAACACAGTCCCACCATGTTCTGAGGTGAGCCTTCTGCTGCTGTGACAAAATGCTGGAGACAATCAGCGTACGGTTTCAGAGTTTTCAGTCCATGGTCGGCTGGCTCCACTGTTTCTGGGCCTATGTTGTGAGACAGACGTCATGGTGGACAGGCATGGCAGAACAAAGCTGCCCACCTCATGGTGGCTGGGAAGCAGAGAGAAAGAGGCAGACAGAGAGAAAAGGTTCAGGGACAAAATATACCCTTCAAGCCAGGCATGGTGGCACACACTTGTAATCCCAGTTCTTGGGAGGCTGAGACCGGAGGATCCGGGTTAGTGAGGCCCTCTGCAACTTAGTGAGACCTTGTTTCAAAATAAAGAATAAAAAATAGGGCTGGGGGTGTAGCTCGGAGGTAGAATGCCCCTGGGTTCAATCCCCAGTACTGAAAAAAAAATGGGGACCAGTTGGTGAGAGTGGCCTACGCTCTTTCCTGGACAACAATAAAGATATGGTGACAGTTCCCACGTCCAGATTTTCAATTTTCAAGCTCTGTGCAGACCAACACCCTTCCCTGGCACTTGTCTCCTTCCTTCCTTCCTTTCTTTCTTTCTTTCTTTCTTTCTTTCTTTCTTTCTTTCTTTTTTTCTTTCTTTCTTTCTTTCTTTTTCTTTCTTTCTCTTTCCTTTTTTTTATGGCACCGGGGATAGAACCCAGGGGCATTCTACCTCCAAGGTATACCCCAAGCTCTTTTTTTTATTATTTGTTATTTTGAAACAGGGTCTCACTAAGTTGCTGAGGGCCTCACTCCATTGCTGGGGCTGGCCTCAAACCTGTGATCCTCCTGTCTCAGCCTCCTGAGTACTGAGATTACAGGCACATGCCACTGAGCCCAGCTAACACTACCCATCTTTAAACCAAGGAAAGTTCAGATCTCTGACTTTACAGATTTTTTTTCTTTAAAATCTACAGGAAGATAAGCAAGCCCACTGGCAAACCATTCCCTATTATCTTAGGCTGGATTGCTTCTGAAGGTGTTCTATAAATGTTTATAAAATTCAGTCACAAAAGGTGACAATTTTCCTTGGAGTATCTTGTTCTGTTGCTAGACTCATGTGTTTGGAGGTTCCTCTGTGGATCAATAGCCCCCCAAAATTCCTCCACTGGTAAACAAACAACTAATAAACATACATTGTTCAGTTTTAGTCAACATAAATGCAATGAATGACTCCATGTTTATGAAATAGTCAAACAACAATATATAGACCATGCTTTTAAGAAGCTTACTATCAGCCAGGCATGGTGGTGCACGCCTGTAATCCCAGTACTTGGGAGGCTGAGATAGGAGTATCGCAGGTTCAAGGCCAGCCTCAGCAATTTAGCAAGACTCTCAGCAACCTATTGAAACAAACAAAAAAACAAATATTTCATTTGTTTGTTTCAAAACAAACAAAAAAAAATTTTTTTTAAAGGCTTGGGGTGTAGCTTGGAGATAGAATGCCCCTGAGTTCAATCCCCAATACCACACATATGCACGTGCGTGCGCGTGCACACACACACACAAGTTTATTAGCTAGAGGAAATGGGTACATAAATAAATAGCTACAACTCAAGGTGGAATATAATACTATAATTGAGATACACAAAAAGAGCACAGAACAAAAGAAATTATTATTTCTGATTTGTTTTCAATATAAAGAAGGGTTTCCTGGACAGATAATCTTTACATATTGAGGATGGATAGGGGTTTTTGTTTGTTTGTTTGTTTGTTTTGTTTTGTGGTTCTGGGGATTGAACCCAGGGTCATTCTGCCTCTGAGCTACACCCCCATCTATTTTTTATTTTTTTTTTTTTTACTTTGAAACAGGGTCTCACCAAGTTGCTGAAGCTGGCTGCAAATCTGCAATCCTCCTGTCTCAGCCTCCAGATCCTAGGATTACAGGCACACACCACCATGCCCAGCCTGGTTGATTTTTTCTTTTTTTTTTTTTTTTTTGGTACTGGGTATTGAACCCAGGGGCATTCTACCTCTGAACTACACTGAACTACAGGGTCTCACTAAGTAGCTGAGGCTGGCCGCAAACCTGTGATCCTCCTGTCTCAGCCTCCCAAGTCCTGGGATTACAAGTGTGCGCTACCACACCCAGACTGAGTAATGTTTTGATGGAGAGAAAGGAGGGGTGGACATCAGAGATGGAATGACACAGAACTGAGAGAACCATTTGGAGAACAATGAGTAGTTAAGATGGGCTAGAATATAGAGGGGCTGGGAGAGCAGCACCATTCGGAGAGAGAACTAAACAGAAAGAAGGAATTTCATGCCAAGCAGCTTGGAATTTGTTAAGTAGGGAATATGGAGTCTGTGAAAGGTTTTGAACAAAGAGTTGGCATGATTACATACTTTTAAAATAAATGACACAATCAGCAACATACTGGATGATTTAAAAAAGAGAGAAAGAGACTAAAACCTAGAGGCCCACTACTATTTTTATTCACTCATTCATCATATATTCATTGAGTTCCTATTAAGTGTCAGGCTGCAGGGTCCAATACAGTGTTTAACAAGATAAACAGTCCCTGACCTGTGCCTCGGTACAAATGACAGACAATCAGGCTCATCTGGAGAAGTGTGTGATAAAAAGTTGATTTTCCCCGTCTTCTCAGAACTGTGGCCCAGAAGAACTCAAAACACTTCTGAGGCCGAGCATGGTAGTGCACACCTATAATCCCAGTCCTTGGAAGGCTGAGACAGGAGGGTCACAGGTTCAAAACCAGGCTCCACAACTTAGTGAGGTCCTCAGCAACTTAGTGAGACCCTGTTTCAAAATAAAAAATAAATAGGGCCGGGGATGTAGCTCAGAATGCCCCTGGGTTCAATCCCCAGTACCAGAAAGAAAGAAAGAAAGAAAGAAAGAAAGAAAGAAAGAAAGAAAGAAAGACTTCAGAGTAATATCCCACCACTATACGGCTCCTACCTGTAATATATTTTTCTGACCAATAACTTTGAATCAGTGGTTTTCCCTATGGTTTAACCTATGAAAACCGATATTGGTCTATATTTCCCATGAATTTTGTTCCCAGCGTTAGACACCTGTGCTGTTTCAATTCAAAAAGATACAGCAGATACATAATTGAATTAGGAATTCAGCTATGTAAGAGTGCGTGCTTCCAGATAAAGTCTAGATAATTAAAACTAGGAGCAACTGTTACGGAACCAGGCTCATTTTACCTGCCCCCAGCGAGCCAACACTGAAACAAGATTTGCTAAATTAAAGAGTTTATTTGCAAGGCAGCCAAGCAAGGAGGTGGGAGACCATGTCTCGGATCCACCTCCTCCATGATAGAGTTTAGGGATATTTACAGGATAAAGAAAAGTGAGCGGTGATGCAATCAGTGGTCTATGCATGTGAAATCAGCTTCGTAGCGCTTCATGAAATGCATATTCCAAAAAATAAGAGGGTTAGCATGAGCTAAAGGTAGAGTTTTTGGCCTTCTGACATCAAAAGGTCGCTCAGTGGACACTTGGGCGGGCCCAAGAGTCAGTGGTTTCAAACTGGGCCTGACGGTGTACACCTGTAATCCCAGTACTTGGCAGGTTGAGACAGGAGGATCGCAGGTTTGCGGCCAGCCTCAGCTACTTAGGGAGGCCCTCTGCAAATTAGTGAGACACTGTTTCAAAATAAAAGATTTTTAAAAAGGTCTGGGGATATTGCTCAGAGGTAGAATGCCTCTGGGTTCAATCCCTAGTACCACACAAAATAAAATAAAATAAAATAAAATAAAATAAAATAAAATAAAATAAAAAGCAAGTAGCTAAAAGCAAGTGAAGCTGAGGGTTCGCTTAGGTTTTTCCTCAGTTTCACAAAGTTGGGGAAAAGGTTGGGAAATGCCTCTTGGCATTTTCTTTGGCCTACATTTCAAGGAGGGGGGTTCTGGGAGGTTTTTATTAATATTATTATTATCATAATTATTATTATTATTTTAATTTGAATTTGAATATTAGACAAGGCATCGATTCTCCAGTTTTCCCTAGGCTCCACCATTCCTATTATCTTACATCCAGATAATCTGTTCATTGACATCACCTCTCTGGCCCCTAGAGTCATTTGGGCTTATCATTTGATTCTTTTTTGGGGGGAGGGGAGTATTGGGAATTGAACCCAGGGGCATTCTACCTCCAAACTACATCCCCAAACCTTTTCATATTTTATTTTGAAACAGGGTCTGGCTAAATTGCCGAGACTGGCCTCGAACCTGCTATCCTCTGTCTTAGCCTCCCAAGTGCTAGAATTACAGGTATGTACCACCACACCCAGCTTTATCATCTGATAAAGATAAAGTCATCTTCCACCTTGGTCATTAACCCTACAGATGAGAGAACTCAGATCCACACTGGTCTGAGGTCACACCGTAAGTTAATGACAAAGACAAGATTTCTAAGCCAATACTCCCTCCGCTCCAGCCAACCTCCTGCCTTGACAACAGAGGCTGGGCTGAGCCACCTGATGGGACATAATGGCAGAATTACCTTGTAACCTTGGCAACCGTGGAGTGAGCACATCAACCAGCCCTGCTCTGGGATGGCCAGTAGTTCAAGCCCCTGGCATGGGCTACCCACCGGGGTTCCTGGCAGGAACAGCTCTTCCGGGCGTGGGCAGCCTGTTCTCTCTGGGGACGTCTGGTCAGATGGGACAGTGGCAGCCTTGTCCCTGCAGGAGAATTTCCTCCTATTGTGCATCTACAGAAGGGGAACTGACTGTGCGGTGGAGTGACTAAAGGAAGATGCTAAAGTTGGAACTGGGGACAATCCAAGCTGGCGGCCGCTGAATCAGAGGAGACTCTGTGCCGCCTCTTGTGCTTCTAACCGGCTGCGTGACTCAGTGGTGGGAATCTGTGGCAAGACACCTGGAAGCCACTTGTCCTTTTTACTAAGGACTCATCCACAGGGTAAAAATGTTGCTCCATTACCCCAAGCAACAGATTGCCGCTAAGTCCGCATGGTGCCGATTCCGTCAGCGCCTCGCTGAGGCAACGTTCTTCTGCGAAAGCTATTTATGTCCCAGCACCCTTTTAAAGGCCCTTCAGCTCCTCTCTGAAATATCCGCATCCCAGAGAGGCAGCCTGAGCTGATGCCAAGTGCACAGGATGTGGGTCTGAGGAGAGCCGCGTCGGAAAGACAGCCAGCTGATTTGGGTTGTGCCTTCCAGTTCGAGTGTACCCCTCTTTTATCCTCAATCTTGCCTCAGGACAAATTTCTTCAGATTAAGAATCACAACAAGCTAGGTGTGGTGGTGCATGCCTGTAATCCCAGTACTTGGGAGGCTGAGACGGGAGGATTGCAGGTTCCAGGCCAGCCTCCCTAATTTAGCGAGGCCCTCAGCAACTTAGTGAGATCCTGTTTCCAAATAAAAAGTAAAATAGGGCTGGGGGTGTAGCTTAGAGGTAGAATGCCCCCGGACTCAATTCTCAGTACTACAAAAGAGAGACAGAGAGAGAGCGCACGCTCACCTCCTGTTCACTGCAGACAAGAAGAATGTAGAAGGACAGGACAATAGCTGGACATTCGGTAACACTTGCTTCAGACTCACCAATGCCCTGGCACAATAACTCAGTCATCCTGCACGGCTTCTCTGGGCCTCAGTTTCCCCAGCCAAAATGAGAATATTTACCCTGAACTGAGATGAAGCAAATGCATGATGGGTAATTACAGAGTGGTGGATAGCTGGACCCCCACGAAGCCGGTAGACGCACCATCCCCTGAGCCAACTTAGATGATGAGAAAGTCCTTGTGTTTGCTTCAGAGGGGCAGAGGTCTCAGCAAAAAGAGAGACCGCCAGGCAGAAAACAAAGCAAATGCTGTCCCTCCTTCCCGGGTCGCCCAGGTCCACGTAGCTAATAATGCTTGTGGAGGACCTGGAGCCCCTGGGACAGCGACGACGCTATATGAATAGAAAGTGTCATTATCCTGCAAGACACTGGAGAATGACACCAAGTACAGAATAGATGAAATAATAAGTGAAATAATTTCCTCTCCTTTCTCCCGGTCTCTGGCAAAAAGCCTCTTAGTCATTTAAGGAGGATGTAATCCACTAGCGGACTGTCCCCATTTGAGGGCTGCAGGGCTAAAGTTAGTTCTGACCTGAACATGCAACCGCAAGGGGAAGGACGGGCCGGAGTTCCTCTCCCTGCTGAGGACTCACGCACGGATCCTTCCCCAGTGTTGGGGAGACACAGTCCCGCACCAGGGTTTCTCCTTTGAAATACAGGGCAGGTTTGGGAAAAGCCCCCCTGGTCTTTCTCCCCAACCCTGACTTTGCTGCTTCCTTTCAAGAGGCCAACTCTAGAGCCGGGCGTGGTGGCGCACGCTTGTAATCCCAGTACTTTGGGAGGCGGAGACCAGAGGATCCGGGTTCGCGGCCAGCCTCAGCTCGCTCTCTCTCTCTCTCTCTCTCTCTCTCTCTCTCTTTTAGTGAGGCCCTCCACAACTTCATGAGACCCGGTTTCAAAATAAAGTATAAAAAATAGGGCCGGGGGTGTAGTGCGGAGGTAGAATGCCCCTGGGTTCAATCCCCGGTACCGCAAAAAAAAAAAAAAGAGGCCAACTCTAGTGTGCAGTCTTGCTCTCAGCTGCTGGTCATAACCCTCTTGTAAGCAGAACCGACCTCATGGTTCTATCTTGCTGGGTGCTAAGGAAGAAAGGCTGCCAAGCCCACTCTTTACCCATCAAATTGTTCCATAAAAGTAGCATCCAATTCCATACCCCATATGAGTCCATTTCTGAAGGCTATGACCGGATGGTCCAGAGAGGTAGCGAGGTAGCCAACACACAGCATGAGGATCGACCAGAAGAACGGGGGCTGCTTCCCCAAGAAGAGGGAGAGCTCAGAGAGGGGCGCAGGTGCTTGGAAATGTGTGAACATGTGTTCTTACAGTTTGGCTTATATGTTAACAAACAGAAACCCACTTGAACTAGCACGAGTGAAGCGAGATTGTTGTGGGGCTTCTCGTGGCACAATAAAGGACTTCAGGGAAGTCAAAAGATGGAGCCATAAGAGGCGTGAGCATCCTGGCGCAGTGAGGGAGAGAGGGCCTGCTGGAAGGTGCTCCAGACACTGAAGCAGCAGGTGCTCAGCGCCTTTTGTGTAGAGAACTATTTTCACATGACTCACCTGTAGGCCGCCCATCCAGGTCTTCCTGCTCCCTTAACAATGAACAAATTCTTTCCACATTGTTTCTTTGAAATACCATTGAGCAAAAGTCAAGTGGCTAGGCTGACTCTTGGTTGTTTTTTGTCTGTTTGCTTGCTTGCTTGCTTGCTTGTTTTAGCAGGCCACCTGAGTAATACATTGCAGAATAGCTATGGATTGCCAGTGATTAGGGACCCACCAGTCATCCAACCCGCTATGAAACTTCCTTGAAAGTGAGATCTAGAAGCCGGGCATGGTGGCGCACACTTGTAATCCAAGTACTTGGGAGGCTGAGAAAGGAGGATCTGGGTTCATGTCCAGCCTCAGCTACTTAGTGAGGCCCTCTGCAACTTAGCAAGACCCTGTTTCAAAATAAAAGATGAAAAATAGAGCTGGGAATCCCAGTACTTTGGGAGGCGGAGACCGGAGGATACGGGTTCGCGGCCAGCCTCAGTTCTCTCTCTCTCTCTCTCTCTCTCTCTCTCTCTCTCTGTCTCCCTCTCTCTCTACTTAGTGAGGCCCTCCGCAACTTCGTGAGACCCGGTTTCAAAATAAAGTATAAAAAATAGGGCCGGGGGGCGTAGCGCGGAGGTAGAACGCCCCTGCGTTCAATCCCCAGTACCGCAAAAAAAAAAAAATAGAGCTGGGGGTGTAGCTTGGAGGTAAAATGCCCCTGGATTCAATCCCCGGTACCACACAAAAAAAAGAAAGAAAGTGAGATCTAGGAGCAGAGGAGCAAGAGAAGAGACACTGGGAAGGTGTGTAAAAAACAAAAAGAAAAACAAGCTGAACACGCTGGGTGTGGTGGCACACGCATGTAATGCCAGGATTTGGGAGGCTGAGACAGGAGGATCACAGGTTTGAGGTCAGCCTCAGCAACTGCCTCAGTCAGTTCTCACTGCTGTAATCCAACAGACCTGGCCACACAACTTAGAGGATGGAAGATTTACTTGCTCACAGTTTTTGAAGATTCCGGGTTCATTCCACGTGAGGCCGGGGTCTGCAGATCTCAGGGCATGGTGGTGAGAACAGAGAGAAGGAAAGAGCACGGGCTCTGCTCTCACATCAGGGAGGCCGGAAGCAAGAGAGCAAGCAAGCAAGGGGATTCAAAGACACAAGCACAGTCCCCAAGGCCACACCCCAGGGACCCACCTCCTCCAGCCACACTCACTGGCCTAGGTTTCCACCCAGAAAATCCATTACAATGAATTTATCTACTGATAAGATTACAACCCTCATGACCTAATTATATCAACTCTGAACCTTAATACATGAGCTCTTCAGGGGACATTCTATATCTAACCATAACAGCAACTTAGTGAGACCCTCAGCAAGTTAGCGAGACCCGGTTTCAAAAATTAAAAATAAAAGGTCTAGGGGTGTAGAAAGCCCCGGGGTTCAATTCCCAGTACCAAAAATGAAAATAAAAAAACAATAGAACTGGGCGTGGTGGCACACGCTTATAATCCCAGTACTTTGGGAGGCGGAGACCGGAGGATCCGGGTTCACGGCCAGCCTCAGCTCGCTCGCTCTCTCTCTCTCTCTCTCTCCCCCCCGTCTCTGTCTCTCCCCCTGTCTCTGTCTCTCTCTCTCTCTCTCTCTACTTAGTGAGGCCCTCCGCAACTTCGTGAGACCCGGTTTCAAAATAAAGTGTAAAAAAATAGGGCTGGGGGTGTAGCGCGGAGGTAGAACGCCCCTGCGTTCAATCCCCAGTACCGCAAAAAAAAAAAATAGAAATAAACGAGAGCAGGGAATATTGAATAGGAACTACAGAGTACAGAAGAAGAACCAAAGGTACCCAATAAATCACAAAAGTGGACAAAATAAACACTCCCCGCCCTACACACACCAACCCTGCGCCGTCTCATTTGTATCATTCCCTTCCCTGACCACATAGGGTTGTCATTTAGAATAAAGCCATTGGACAATATAGCACAAGACACCAAAGTGCAGTGCTCCCCCACGGCCAGGTTGGGCCTGTTCTGGGAAGATCTTACTCAAGATCCCAGCGAACTGAGAGAAGTAATGACAAGGTACCAAGGATGTTATGAAACGAACACATCCAGTTTCCAAGGACGGTCTTTGTTCTGAGACTATGGCTTCCCTTTTTATATCAAAATGCCCTTTCTTTTATGAAACAGTATTGATGTTAGATAACATTTTGTTTCTATATTTTAATATCCTTACTTGGCAGGAGAAAGCATTATGAGGCCCTATGTCTGTTCCCCAGTTGTTCAAATGATTTTCATTCTCTGTGAAATCCAGCATGCTAGAAGTCCTACCTTATGTCTTTTGTTTTATTCACTCCTCTCCTTTTAGAGATGAATTCCCAGCCAGGCACCATGATGAGGACCTATGTGTGGCCCTAGGTGTGACCCTAGGTGTGACCCTGGCTCTCCCACTTTCTACTTGTGTGGCCTTGGTCAAGGCACATGAGCGCCCTCCTCATCCATAAAGTAACTATCACTTTAACCCTTGAGACAGTTGAAAGATTATATGAAAGAATGCATATAAAAGCACTTTACCAGCCAGGTGTGGTGGCACACGCCTGGAATCCCAGTACTTGGGAAGCAGAGACAGGAGGATCACAGGTTCAAAGCCAGCCCTTGATAACTTAGAGAGACCCTGTTTCAAAATAAAAAATAAACTGGGTCTGGGGATGTAGCTCAGAGGTAGAACGCCCCCAGGTTCAATCCCCAGTACCACAAAAAAGAAAAAAAACACTTTACACATTGCTAAAGTTACTATCATCATCACCATCATATTTATTATTGTAACTCAATGCTACATGGCCAATGGCAGAACTTGTCCTAGTCTTTGGCTTCTTCTACACTGGGCTGACTCCCCGTCTAGTGCTCTTCAAACTACCACTCAGGGGATCTACCTGGGGTTATGTTTCCTACTAAGCTCAGGAGACATTAACTGCTGATTTAATACTCCTACCAAAATTACATAATCTGACTCTAATCATGAGGGAACATCGGACAGAACCCAATTTGGATGACATTATAAAAAATAACTGGCCTAAATTCTTTAAAAATGTCAAGGTCATGAAAAGCAAAGAAAGGCCAGAAAACCATTCCAGGTATATGATGCTGGATTGGGGGGTGGGGAGCATTGCTATAAAAAAATTATGGGGACAATTGGCAAAATGTGAGTAAGGTCTACAGATCAGATATTAGTGTGTCAATGTTAAATAACCTGAGTGAATATTCTTCTTAGAAAATATACACTAAGCCAGGTGTGGTGGTGCACGCCTGTAATCCCAATACTTGGGAAGCTGAGACAAAAAGATCACAGGTTCAAAGCCAGCCTCAGCAACTTAGCGAGGCTCTCGGCAACTTAGTGAAACCCTGTTTCCAAATAAAATAGGGCTGGGAGTGTAGCTCAGAGGTAGAATGTCCCT
>PVJS01027827.1:9519-26065 GCA_004027185.1 Glis glis
CAACTTTGTGAGACCCGGTTTCAAAATAAAGTATAAAAAGTAGGGCCGGGGGTGTAGCACAGAGCACCCCTGGGTTCAGTCCCTGGTACCGCAAAAAAAAAAAAAAAGAAGAAGAAAAAGCTAGAGATGTTTCCAACACCTAGGAGTAGGAATTAATTTCATAAGCAAGAAACAACAACTAACATTCATAAAGGAAAATAACCACTAAATGGCCATGTTAAACTTAAAGCCTTCTGCATGACAAAACAGTTTAAAAGAAAAGCATGTTTTTTTATCACATTGAGCCTCACTATGATGTATAATTGCAGTGCACTAATAAAAAAATGTAAAAAATATAAAACATAAAGTTGGAGAATCTGTATGCAACACTTCAACCTTTGTATTCAGGTAAAAGAAAGATGTCCTACAAATTAATGAGAAAATGAAGATATGCTTAAGTGGAAAAAAATAATTACAAAAGATTAAAAAGAGGAGTGAACATAACAAAAGATGGCCATACTTAAGTGGGGAGCTATTAATAGAACTCCCCTCTTTTCAGTTTGATAAAATCATTCTGATAATACTATGTTAGTGAAAAGTAAGGAAAATACAAACTTTTACCTTTTTTTTGTACTGGGGATTGAACTCCCAGGGACATTCTACCTCAGCCCTTTTTATTTTGAAACAGAGTCTTGCTTGGTTTCTGTGTCTCACTAAGTTGCTGAGCCTGGCCGGGAACCTGTTCAGCCTCCCAAGTACTGGGATTACAGGTGTGTGCCACCATGCCCAGCTCATTGTTCATTTTTAGAACAATGTTTCTAGCAAATTTGAAAGTACATATATCCACTATCTCAAAAATTCTGTGTCTAGGTATAGAACCCTGGAAAAATATTACACATGACTCTAAGAGAACCATAAATATATAATGGTCCTGCCACAGAAGGTTGCTGCTCCAGGTGGCTACCAAAAAGAAGTCTCTCAGACAAAAATGATTGTAGTAGAGTCCGATATGATAATATGGAGAAAATTATATTTAATAATAGGAAAATGTGGGGCGGCTGGAGAGGAGGTAGCTGACAGTTCTGGCCATCTGCAGCCAGCACTTTATAGCAACTTTAAACAAGGTATCATGAAAATTAATCAAACACAGAAGCCAGCAAATTGTTAGTTTAAGATAGGGAAGGACAGTGAAGCAGTTATGTGACAAACTTAGAGGAAGGAAGGGTTAAACTTTACTGGGTGGAGAAAACATCAAAGACTACACTCTTTATCAATTACATCAGGTCCCTTGGAATTTGTCCACTTGCGGACAAATCCCACCCAGCCACATACTGTGTATTTAGCTTGAGCTAGTCCAAGATGTTAATCTCAGTGTGTGGTTCTAAGATGGCTGTCAACACTTATATGTCAGTAAGATAACATAATAAAATATGTTATCCTCTTATGAAAATCATATACATAAGTTTCTGTAATTGGATTGTTTAAATTTGTATGAAATCAAAAAGCAATTCAGAGTGGAAGCACATTGCTCACTTAGTTTTCAACAAATTGTAACAATTCAGAGGGAGAGTGTTAAAAAATAGAGTGAGAAACAATCTAGTTAATATCCAATAAGAGATATTTTACTAATACACTTTTCACTGAGATCATGTCTATGCCTGTGTATTTATAGACCCATGTTTGTATGCATGTGTATGTATGTATACATATATACATACATATATATGTATATATGTGTATATATATAATTGGAAACTGAGAATATTTTAATATATGGCTTCGGCTTATTAAAATTGTCAAACATTTAATTTTGTAAGCTTTATTTTTCATGATTTTATTAATGGAATAGAGGAACCTACTTAGCAGATATAACCATTAAATAAATGTTTGTTTTTAATATCTACATAAATAGTTTAAATGCCATTTATATTTAATATTTATAAAGATATATTGTCATAACTAAAATACTGTAGAATTCTGAACAAATTATCAATAGATCAGATATGAATATTTGATCTATTACTACATGATTCAAACTCAGATATTCAGTAATATCCACATTTCAGTTGTTTTAAAACTGCACATTGTTGATTTCTAAAAGTTTAGTGGTAGTATTTGGTATATGTCTCTGTGGTAAGGAAAGGCAGCATTGTCTATTGTTAAGATTTTAGAATACATTCTAACTTTCTAGGATTCCAATGAATTGTTACTGTCTATAAATAACGTATTTTATGTATAATGTGAAATATTATAACTGGTTTTAAAAGTCTATATAATTCATATGTGTTATAAATATCCTAGAATTTAAAAGCATTTAGGATTGGACTCTCACAATCTAGCAAATCAGGTTATAAGTCTTAAAAATTAAGGCATAGGGAAAGAAAGGTAATTTATAGAGAGTCAACTGCATTAATCTCTGCATGTGCAGTAACCATTCTGTAACATTATATTCAGATCCAGAAAATTTAATATATTTTACTCCCATCTACTTGCTACTTGGACTGTTTCCTTGACAACTACTATAGATGCTGCTATCACCATGGGGATGGTTCTTCTAAATGAAGCAGCAACTTCCAAAGGAGATGTTGGAAAAAGACGGAGTAAGTCTCTGTTGGTATTCTTATTACTTTATTTTTAGCCTTAAGATTCTTTAAACCAAATGGGATATAGAAAAACCACTTGTAAACATGAACTTCTAAAGAAGTGGTCTACTTTGAAGAAGGTTAAGGTGTTTTGCACTTTTTTCTATTTCTTGGTTGTATGTGTGAATGTACTTGAAAATGCATTTCTTACAAAATGGGATTTGTATGATTTTCTGCAAAATTACATATAAAGACAAGACATCACTGATGCTCTGATCCATCTCTGCTGAAGCCATAGCCTTTGTTATAGCATCCACACTACAGAAAGTGAGAGAATGTTGTGGGCAGTCTTCAGAGATTTTTTTTGCCACGTAATGTGTTCTTTATGCCAGGAGAATCAAGTATACATTCAAAGCCTAACTCATATGGAGGGAACTTCTGCATAGGTTTTATATTCAATTGTTACTTTCTAATCCCCTCCAACCCTTCTTTTATCAACATTTGAGGGGTATCTCTTGATACTCTGTTTTCTAGGGGCTTTGCCTTTTCCATTGATATAGCAAGATCTACAATTCCATCAAATTCCAGCTTTATGTTTTTAAGCAAGTCAACTGTTTTTTCGTTTGATGGGACTATTCCTCTCAGAGGGTTGTAGAAAACCAAATGTAGTTTTCTAAAGTAACGAATTTTGGTAGCTGAAAGAAAACACATGGAAAATATCCTCTGCCCTGGAGAGCATCGGTTAGGAAAGGACAGAGGGCCTTAGAGGCAGGGGTTCCTGTCACAGACCTTTTTATAATTAAGTTTCTATCTGATGTTATATTTATACCTCCTATAATTAATTTTTTCTCAATACACTTTGCATTTCTGAACTCTTTTTATAACCCAGAATTTATGTATGAAAAGCATAGGTGTCTGAAAAAGACTAATAATTTATTAGTATATTTAAAATAAAACCCAGACATTTTAATGAGATTTTAACTAGTATGATATGTATGTAGAGGAATCATAGTAATTTCTGAATACTTAAGTGTTAACATGTTTGAATGTAATGTACAGTCAAGATTACCCTTAGTTTTCCCATGATGCTATCTATACACTGTTAAGAAACTACAAAAGAAATGAGGGTATTATCTTGTTTAGTTAAGCATTGTTGAATATCACTTTATATCTTTTGAATAAACAATGTGATGATGTTCTTGGGATTGATAAATCATGCTTATGAGGACATGAGTAATTACATATTTGTCTTAAATCCTGTCATATAAAGGTAAGTAATAGTAATAAGAATTATGTAGTGAAGTTTTTAGTCTCAAAATATCTATGATTGCAAGTTTATAAAATCACTACTTCTAGCTTCCCTCTTGGTTGATGTTTCTATCATATCTTCTACTCACGCCACCTCCAGATTATTTGTGTGTAGATATGTGTGTGTGTGAGAGAGAAAGCATGGTACCTGTGAGCTGGAAAATATATTTTATTTTAAAGTTATTCCTTTGGGATTCTGATGTGATTTCTGGTTTTGGTACTGTACAACTGCTGTGATTATTAATATTGTCCAGGTCAGAATGCTTCTGTGTGATCATGGCATTTTCTTCTTACAGGTGTGTTATCTCCCCTTATTAACCCCTCACCATGTTCAGTCTCACTCCCTTCCCCATGTATTAGTCCTTGGGTAGCATAGTTTTGTTTTATTGCATAGAATTAAGTAAATAAATTCTGTTTGACTTGGTCATATATTTTGAACCTCGTTGCTCGTTTGAGCAAAACCTAATGAGGCTACTAACAGCAGCAAGGGGGTGAAAAATAATAATCACTTAAAAAGGTGATAGAAAAGCACTTGATAAAATACCATAATTTGGGAAGGTATAATAAAAGCATTGTGTAATTAATTCTTGGGCTTAGTAAGACTATTGTAAGCAGTTGTTAATATGCTATTATCTAGGGCCTGGTGTCTCTTGCACTTGGATATTGTACAGTTTTTTAAAAAGGTGTTTTTCACTTATGATATTTAGTTTTTACTTTATATTCTACCAATATTAATTTGAAGTTCAACTGCATGAGTGTTGTCTGAAATGAAATGTCACAGAGGCTGCAATTGGATGCTTATATTAAATGCTATGTTTTGTAATTGGTACTCAAAACTTAAATATTCCTGCAGGGTTGAATGAAAACTGACTGGCAGATTAGTGGATCATATTTTGACAATGTCATAGCTTATTTACTGACTGATTTCCAGGATTTTAATTAAACCTGGTTTCATTTATATGCTAAAAAATGTTTAGAATTTATATTTCATCATTATTGAAGCATATTGATCTGTCTGATTATCCTGTATTCTTCTATTTATGTTTTTAATCTCTTTTCTCCTGTCTTTTCCTTTCTTTGATAATAATATTTCAGATTTTTCAAACTTTTAGAATTCCCTGAAACTAATGAAAGGATATAAGTATTTTGCAAATGTTTTATTCTTAAAAGATGTTTATATACTTCCTATTAAGCAGTAACACTAATTTTTAATTTTATAAAACAGATTTAAATAAAACAACTTATTTAAATATATTTGTTTTAGTTCATTCTAAACTTACCTACATTTAATTGGTTCAGATTTTTAAGAATTTGAATTTTATAAGCATGTTATTTATTTTTACTAATAACAATGAATCTTGTTTAATATACAAAATGTATGTGCAAAAGAAACCTACTAGATTGTATTATCCATCTACTTTTGAGTAAAATCTTACCAACCATAATAAAAAGGAAATGAAAAAGTAAGAAAGTAATTTCCCTATTGTCAACTTTCCTGGGACAGAGTAATATTGAAAACCTGTATGACAGCACATATAACTGTAACATACACTCTCTGTTCCTTTGAAAAATGAACTACTGTAGTACTCTGACACTATTACCTGCTTTGAAGGGGATTTTCTCCCCTTTGGCTCTCACAGAGATCCTGTTTTCTTTTTTTCTCTGCAATCTTTTATTCCTAGCCTCTGTACACTAAAGATGAACTGTTTCTCAGTAACATGCTTAACTGAGGCATTAATCTAACAAGTGACTTAAAAATATATATATTTCTTTGTGAATATTGCATGACATTTGAAAAGAATAAAATTATATTTAGCATTCTAATAATGCAAACGTTCCTGCTATTATAGCCAATGCTTCATAATGCAGGAGCTGATAATCTTGTTTGTGGTTTATCATACATTTTCTTTTGTTTTGATCCCTCTGGGGTATTTTAGTATTTGTAGGAGCTCTGTAAGAGAAGAAAACTACCAGAAGACTTAGATCAGTCAATTTTGTTGTTTTCATACCCCAAATAGTACATTTTCATTGAGAAGAATGTGGAAAATAATGAATACATTGTATTGTGGATTATCTGGTTTGTTGTGCCTGTATGTGCCATGAACTATTAAATGTAAGTATTCTGTAAAATTGAATGCATTTTTTAAAAATATATACATTTGAGGTTTTACTGCATGTTTTTAGATACTAATGGTATTTTCTCTCTTTTTCTAGTAATCTGCCTAGTGGGATTAGGCCTGGTGGTCTTCTTCTTCAGTTTTCTACTTTCGATATTTCGTTCCAAGTACCATGGCTATCCTTATAGGTAATATCTTTATACTAACCTGAATGTTTTTATTTTTATCTAAAGAATAAACAGAATTTCAATGGTTAGTATAAACTAATTCATGTGCTGTATGGTTTTAAATGTAGTTAAGCAAATTTTTAGCACCTACCACATATTCAGCATAGTAGACTATACAAAGGGGATATAAGGCATAGTTACTGTTCCTAAGTAAGGTAAAGTTTCATTTCACTTTAGAGTGAAATGCATATTATCATGTGTTATACATATATATATATATATATATATATGTATGTATGTATGTATATACACATAACAAAACGAGTTTTAAGCTTTATGGATTTCATGTAAATTTCTTCCTATGGTTTGCCTGTTCATCATGATTTGGACTTTATTTGCAAGATTGTTTTCTCATAATAACAGTTTTCTCTTAATAACAGTGTCGAATCAACATTGTATCATCTTTTGAATTCTGCAAACTTGCAACTTTTTCAAAGAAGAAAGGCCAATTTGAAAAGGGAAAAATTAAATGATAAAATAAACTTTAGTCACTAGAAATCATCATAATGAGTATCTCGTAAGATTTTCACTAACATGCTGTCAGAGTTGCATGTGGGAGATGTTGAAAGTTCATTCTGAGATCATGTTATCACCAAACTACACATTCACTAACACACACTACAGTAGATGTGCCAGATTATAGTTCCTTAGTGGATGAGTTAGGCATATGCGTACTTCTTGACACTACTCAGCCCTCCATCTTTATAAAGAAATAACTTTCACTTTTTCTAGGGAATTCTTTTTATAGATTAACCCTTTTTTTCTCTAACAAAGCGATAAAAGCCCTCTCTTTCCTTCCTAAGAGGTTCTGAAGACCCTTTCTGCTGAGGCAGAAGAACCAGTGATAGTTTTTAGAAAATAAAAGCTCATCATACGTTCACATACCTTTACCATATGAACAGTGAACGTTTTAAGAAAATTTTATACGTAGTTCATGGCAACAATATCTGGGGGCAAAATTAATCTTAAAAGGGAGATCTGATTATGAAACTTGTCAAAGAATAAGACTAGTCAGATCTCTGTCTTTCTCTGTCTCCATTTCACATGGATGGAGGTACATTACCAATTCTCTTCTTCCCACACCCATTAAAAATTAATATACTAAGAGAATAGGAGAAATATGGGTATCATATCTGGGTTGTGGGATCATCTACCTTAAACCTTGCCTGCAGTGTAAATAAATTTTTTAAAACATTAGTTCTGAGGGCTACAAGAGTAATAAGGAAGGAAACCAAAATCTTTTTTCTTTTTCTTTCTTTTTTCTTAATTCTTGATGTTAGATAGCCAGCCAGTTTTGGTTTAAAAATGTGAAATAATCTAATTAATAAAATCCAGGGTTGAGTAATACCCACGGAGGAGGAAAGTACTTTTTTTTCATTTTCTTTCTACCATAGGATTTAGAATCCCAGTTCTGAATGATTTGTCTTACTTTAAAATACATGTGTTCTATAATGGAATCTATAAACAAATTAGAGATACTCTTCATTTCTGAATCTTATCTGGGATACTGGAAGAGATTTAAATATCAAACAATTTATTCAGTGTGTAGCATTTAAAATATGTCAAAGGAAGGGTTGCATCTCTATTTTTATAAAAATATAAACTATAACAGAAGCTGTCATGAGATTCTTAACCCCTACTTAGTTGACAGGAAGAGAAGAAAGGTAAAGGGCAGGTTCTAGCTTTCCTTGTGTTTCAGAGCACAGAATCATACCAGAGTATCATTTCCTAGGTCGATTTTTCTCTGACATAGCAATATAAGGACTAGGAAGGCTAGTTCCTTATAATAATGCTATATTTGGACTAGGAAGGCTAGTTCCTTATAATAATGTTATATTTGACAGCACTATTTTTGTAATGATATGAATAGTTTTCAAGGCTGTACTTTTTTCCAAGGAGTAGTAATCGTTTAGTATAGTAATTCTCTAATACTTGAGATTTGTTTTGCCTTTTTTCCTTACTCCTTTAACCAGGTTAAATATATAAATCCCCTGACAAGCTTTTCAGAATGCATATTGTAGGCCTCACCATAGATATATGTACTAAGCATATCTGAATCAGAGTTCATGCCTACTTGTTTTATTTCAACTTTCTTACTACATAACAGCCCTACTTCCCTGTCTAGGCCCCACTATCCTAACCAGATGGGCTTGCTTTTAGTTGGCCTCATAAGGTTGAAAATGTAGATCAGATGAGAGAGAGATGGAAATCATGTCAGAGTTACTTGTGAATATGAAATTTGATTTAGTTTAGCTGACAACCCATAACGAAGAGCTGCCACACAATAGGATCAAGAGAGCCTAGCAAGAAGCTTGGGAAATTGGGTGTGCTACAGAGTGAGATGCAGTATAGAGAGAGAAATGGAAGACAGGCTCCTGGAGGTTGCAGTGGCCCCCTCAGTGTTCCCTCGCATTATGCTCTGTGGGAGTCTACCAGATTATTTTGGGGTTTTTTTCTTTTTTCTTTTTGTGGTACTTGGGATTGAAGCCAAGGGCATTCTACCTCTGAGCTATATCCAGCTCTATTTTATTTTTTATTTTGAAACAGGGTCTCACTAAGTTGCAGAGGCCCTCCCTAAGTTGCTGAGGCTGGCCGCGAACCCACAATCCTCCTGTCTCAGCCTCCCAAGTACTGCGATTACGAGCATGCACCACCATACCAGACCACCAGACTGGTTTAAACCTCCTAGAGTTTAGATTCAAGTCACCAAGGGGCAATTAAGCCATTTTAGATATGAGGAGGTTTATTATAAAGATACTGGAGAATAAAGGAAGACAACTAATGCCCTAGTTGCCACACAACTAACTCTCTCAGGTGTTGCAGACTGTTCAGTAACAGATCATTTAACAGGATACATTTGTTGCCATCATCCCTTGCCCTCGATGTAACTCAGTTACTTATCTCTTACTCTACTTCTTCTGTCACTATTAATACTGAATCATTTCTCTTTACTCCCCTCTTTCCTCTGGAGCTAATTGGGATCTTTTCTGTGCCTTTGACTGCCATGCTTGCCTCATTCTCGCACTATACTTTGTGGACTTTCTTTTCTAAGGGCCTGATTTCTCAAGTTTGTTACTCTTTGGTATACACAGAAAAGTAGAGAACGTTTGTGCCATTCCACCTCATCATAAGCCCTGGCCCATTCTCTGGCCACCTTGACAATGTCTCCTTCACCACAGCTACATTTCCTGTCCATCAATGTTATCTTATATATCTAGGGTCTAATTTTGTTGGTGCTATTAAAAGTTGAATGTATATTAGACATCTCTTTCTTAAGGCACATTGAAGGGAAGCCAAATACAATGACAGAGACCTATAAATGGTAAAACCATCAAATAAGTGAACAGGGCAGTGTTCAGTTGAGCTCATCTGTGTTTTGAAAGGTGATATACTGCCGGGCGTGGTGGCGCACACTTGTAATCCCAGTACTTGGGAGGCGGAGACCGGAGGATCCGGGTTCGCGGCCAACCTCAGCTCTCTCTCTCTCTCTCTCTCTCTCCCCCTGTCTCTACCTAGTGAGGCCTTCCGCAACTTCGTGAGACTCGGTTTCAAAATAAAGTATATAAAAAAAAAATAGGGCCGGGGGTGTAGCGCGGAGGTAGAACGCCCCTGCGTTCAATCCCCGGTACCGCAAAAAAAAAAAAGAAAAGAAAGAAAGATAGGTGATATACTTTTGACTTTCCCTACTTTCCCTAGAAGTAGTTCTTAAAACTCTGTGGCTTTCTAAATACATAATAGTGTCTATAAAATATCAAGTATAATTGAGACTTCTAGACTTTAATGAGTTAACATCTATATGAAGACAAATTGTATTGAACTGTGAGTGTACAGTATGCCAACCGGCATCCCATATGGTTCAAATTATAAAAACCAAGAAAACACAAATTCTTATATGTGATGACAAGATAGAAAATGAGTAAAATATACAATATATTTAACTAATAAGTAATAAGAAAGAAAGGTATGTCTGTTTTATGCCCATACCATACTGTTTCTGTTACTATGGCTCTGTAGTAAAATTTGAGGTGAGGTATTGTGATGCCTCTAGCATCACTCTTACTGCTCAGAATTGCTTTGGCTATTCTGGGTCTTCTGTTCTTCCATATGAATTTTAGGACTTTCTTTTAGTTATGTGAAGAATGTCATTGGTATTTTGATAGGAGGAACTGCATTGAATCTATAGATTTCTTTTGGTAGTGTGGCCATTCTGACAGTAATATTTATTCTGCCTATCCAGGAATATGGGAGGTCTTTCCATCTCCTAAGGTCTTCTTCAGTTTCTTTCTTCAGTGTTCTCTAGCTTTCATTATAGAGGTCTTTTACCTCCTTGGTTAATTTTATTCCCCGATTTTTTTAAGTTGTTGTGAATGGAATTGTTTTTCTGATTTCTTTTTCAGCAGATTCATTACTGGTGTGTTGAAAAACTATTGACTTTTGAATCCTGCTAATTTGATGAGTTTATCAGCTCTTGACGTCTTCTGCTTGAATTTTTTTGAGTCTTCTAAGTACAGAATTGTATCATCTACAAACAGTAATAATTTCATCCTTTCCTGTATGTATCCATTTTATTTCCTTCGCTTGCCTAATTCCTCCGACTGAATTTTCAAGTGGTATATTGAATAGGAGTGGTGATAGTGGACATCCTTGTCTTGTTCCTGATTTTAGAGGAAATGCTTTCAGTTTTTCCCTAGTTCGATGTTAGCTTTGTCGTATATTGCCTTTTGACATTGAGGTAAGTTTGATCTATCACTAATTTCTTCAATTTTTTAACATGAGTGGGTGTTGGATTTTGTCAGATACTTTATATCTATTGCAGAAAATATATATATCATGTGATTTTTGTCCTTAGTTCTATTTATGTGATAAATTAAGATTATTGATTTGAATATGTTGAACCATCCTTGCATCCCTGTAATGAAATCAACATTTTCATGATGTACAATCTTGCTATGTTATTGAGTACGAATTTCTAATGTTTTATTAAGGATTTTTGCATCTATGTTCATCACGGATATTGGCCTATAATTTTCTTTCCTTGATGTGTTCTTATCTGGTTTAGTATCAGGATGGCAATGGCTTCATAGAATGAATTGGGGAGTATTGATCATCTTTCTTTTTCATGGAATAATTTGAGGGGTATTAGCGATAGTTCTTCTATAAGGGTCTGGTAGAATTCAGCTGGGAGTTCATATGGTCCTGAGCTTTTCTTTATTGGAATGCTTTGGATTACTGCTTCAGTCTTGTTTGTTATTGGCCTGTTTAGGTTTTCTGTATCCTCTTAGTTCAATTTAAGTAGGGATTTGTCCAGAAATTTGTCGATTTCTTCTAGAAATTATTGGTCAGCCTGTTTATCTTAAGCTCCAGGGAAGAATGTCTTTCAGTTTGTTGAAGCAGAGTTTCCTCTTTTCCCACTGAGCCACAGAACGTCCTACAATGCTGCTGCCTGTTGCCTTTATTCTTTTTTAATGCTAGAAGCCGGTATGGGGGGGGGGGTGCGTGGTTACTAGCTCACTGAGTTACCCAAGGCTTTTTCCCCTGTGTCTTCCTACCTCTGTTGGCTGCTGTAGAATTGCTGTTTTAATTCACTTTTGGGGAACTGCTAAGACACTGTGGATTCCTCTGATTTACCATTTTCTGGTCAGCCTGTTCTGTCTTTTAGTTTTAAAAGAATCTCTGAAAACAGTGCTATTTTCCTTATCGTTATTTTTACCTTATGAAAGAAAAACACTGTTTTGATAGGCAGTAAACTCACTTGCTTCCACTTTAAAAAATAAACCTAGAGTTTAAACTACTTAACTACTTCTTTTGAGTAAGAACTTTTTTTTTTTTTGCCATACCGGGGATTGAACCCAGGCGCATTCTACCTCCGAACTACACCCCCAGCCCTATTTTTTATTCTTTATTTTGAAACAGGGTCTCACTAAGTTGCAGAGGGCCTCACTAAGTAGTTAAGGCTGGCCATGAACCCGGATCCTCTGGTCTCAGCCTCCCAAGTACTGGGATTACAAGCATGTGCCACCACACCCAGCTAGGACAATTTTTAATAAAAGGAAAACTTAAAGAAGTGAATATGAAATTTTGGCAGCATTTATCATATTTGTAAGTAAATAATTGTATAAATTACTTAGTTTGTTTCTTCCACTAGATAGAAACTCTTTGTTGGCAGAGAGCAAGTCTTTTCTTATTCACTACTTTTCACCAGTTTAAGGACTAAGCATATAACATTGTTTTTGTTAAGTAAGTGCAAATTAATTTGGAATTATGGTGTAGAACAAGAAAAAGTATTTTGGTGACAATATAATCTACTTCATAAAAAAATGTACATAAAGGCTGATACTCCTTGAAAGTTCAAAGAAGGATCCATTTACTCATATAGGTATCAAACCGTGACCTAGAATCTAATGAAATGAAGGGAACAACCATTAATTTCTCCTGAAAATTTTTTTCTCAGATTTGCATGAAAATAAAGATTATGTACACATGATTGTTCTTGCCCATATGTTTTCTTTTTTTTTTTTTTTTTTTTTGCGGTACCGGGGATTGAACGCAGGGGTGTTCTACCTCCGCGCTACACCCCCAGCCCTATTTTTTATTTATACTTTATTTTGAAACCGGGTCTCATGAAGTTGCAGAGGGCCTCACTAAGTAGAGAGAGAGAGAGAGAGAGATAGAGAGAGAGACAGAGAGAGAGCGTGAGCTGAGGCTGGCTGCGAACCTGGATCCTCCGGTCTCTGCCTCCCAAAGTACTGGGATTACAAGCGTGCGCCACCATGCCCGGCTTGCCCATATGTTTTCTTGAAGTTGTAAAAGTTTTTATATTGCCGGGCATGGTGGCGCCTGCTTGTAATCCCAGTACTTGGGAGACTGAGACCGTAGGATCCGGGCTCACGGCCAGCCTCAGCTACTTTAGTGAGGCCCTCCGCAACTTAGTGAGACCCTGTTTCAAAATAAAGAATAAAAAATAGGGCTGGGGGTGTAGCCCAGAGGTAGAATGCCCCTGGGTTCAATCTCTGGTACGGCAAAAAAAAAAAAAAGAAACTTTTTATATTGAGGAAGAAAGAGAACTGATATGACAGATTTAATAGAATAGAGGATCAGAAAATTTTAAACATTAAGTTATGGTTGTTTAGACTGATTACCACAGATCTGGGCAGGTTTTCTGAAATAGTATAAAAAAATTGGCTATGCTTAGTGTAAAAACTTGAACTTTATATTTAGTAGATGTCAAGAGATATCAACATAGATATAGTCTGGGTTATCAGAAAATTTTACTTCTGGCTTTTATGTGTTCATTTTAATATATAATAACTTATACTCTGTTACATATACTGCACAGTCTCATAGGAATCCTTAATATTCCTTGCATTCTTTGTTGATGGCTGATATTTGTACTCACATAGAATATAGAACTCATTTTCCTATAAAACAATAATGAATTACTTCCAATTAGAATAATTTAGCCAAATAGTCTGTGGCATCAGGAGTCCTCTTCAGAACTATCAAGAAAGCCATATTGACGAAACTTGAAATACTTTTTTACTAAGGCTAATTAGTGAGAACTGGAATTTAGTAAAGGAACTCTATAAACAGCCAGCTTCTATTCTTTATTACTCTCATTTAAATCCCTTAATACATGATTGAGCAATCAAAATTGGGCAAATGAAAGTTCACCTGTGCTGTCTTTGCTCCAAGTTCTCTAAACTGCAGAGTGTTCCCTAAATAATCCAGACCTTTCTAAATGTTCATGGTTTTGCAACTAGTGTCCTAGCTGGAATAGGTTGTCCTTTCCCTTGAAGCAAATACTTCCTCAGAACCAGCTCCAGTTGCCTCCTCTGGAAAGCCTTCCCCAAATGCTTTAATCTCTCCATACTCACCACCTCAGTGCCCTGAAGATACTTCATATGGACTACAGCACAGACCTCTGACCAGTTTTTGTAATGTCTATATTAGATTGAGTGCCTTTGGGTGTAGGAATTTAGCAATTTACCTTGCACAGAAAAACTATACTAAAAGTTTGGCTAATAGATTTGGAAGAGTGTAGTATAAGGCAATTGCCCCAGTTCTGTCTCTGACAAACAGGACATTCACTGGCTAAATGAATTTTCTACTGTGCCTTAAAAGCTAACAGCTTTAAACTTGCATACCAGGTAAATCAAATTCTGCAATAGATTCATTAAAGAAAATCCAGAGAATACTGATTTATTTAACATTGCCTGGTTCTGAGCTAGATCACTAGATTTTTTTTTCCAGAGTTCTACAGTTTCCAGCAACTGTAGAAAAATCTATTTCTGAAGAAGAGATATGTATCTAAATGTAGAGGTTCTTGCCTACTTCTTTTACGCTAAGCTAGTAGCATTGTCAGTATTTTGGATTTACCTCCCTCCAAATGATACACACACAGCATTGACAGTTAAATGGAGCAAGAGACTTCAGAGCTTCTTGAGTAATCATTGGGATAAAGTCTCAGATATCTGGGATCTCAGTCTGTCTCTCTCCTATTTGACTAGCTTCATGCTTTGGCAGGCCGCCTCCCTAGAGTTTCATTTTTCCACATATAATGAGGAAATAAGGTGGTATAAATCAGATTTCTTAGTTGGTCATCTGAATCTCCAAGAGAACTTTTAGAACTTAAAAATCATTATGCCACATACAACTAAATTAAAATCTTCAAGTGTAGGTCTTAAGAATCATTTTAATAATGCCCATGTAATTATGATGAACCAATATTAAGGAACCTAATGATTTCATAATTGCCTTCCAGTTTCAAGTTTTTTTTATTTCTTTGAGTTACTAAACAAATACTTTATAGATATGTCAGGATGCTTACTATGAATCATTTTTAATATGTTTGGGGGAAGAAAATATGCCCATGAAATAAGATGTCCATGAAGCAGGAAATAACAATATAAAGTATCGAAAGCTAATGGCAGTTTGTTGTATGGAAATAATTTACAGATGGGGAAGATCACTGTTGGTTTGAGTGAGAAAGGAGTGCTCTAAACCTTCTTCTTTTTAGTTTGAATTAAACTAAAACTCAGGGCAGCCTTTAGAAAAAGTAGAGAAGAGGAGCTAAGGATAGTTCATAGGCAGAAAATCATTAAGACAAACCAAAGAGGTATATGCATGATATCGTTGGGAGATTATGAGCACACTACTATGGCTTGATACTGCTCAATAATATATTTCTGTCTTTAAATGTACCAATTAGACAAAAAGAAATATACAAAATGTAATGTATGCACACATGGAAATATTTTTGCCATTTTAGGGGAATTTTAGGATAATTATCTAATTCATATTCTAAATATTTCCAAAACAAATACTAATAATCATTTATTTTGTTTTCTTCACAACATCATAGTTTTCTGGAATTGAGCCCAGGAAATGATCATTCAAATGTATTTCACAAATGAAACTGAGGAAGTAATTCTAGTTAGAGGTAGAAGCAGAATTTTTGATGCTCAGCTCAGGTCTATCTCTCCTGTGCCATATTTTGTTTAGATCATCTAAGTCTTATATTTCTATAAATAAAAAATTACCCCAGAATCAAAGCTGAAAAAAATGAGGTCAAGTGTACAAATGACCTTAGTAATCTGATAGCCAAAGCATCTAAGAAAAATGTTGACAATTAGATGTCTAACACCAAGGTAATAACTTCCTACTCTGTCTCTTGAACTCCTTTTTGACCTCTAGTAGTTCAACAGGAAGAGGGAACTTTACTCACAGAAATAATAAGAATTTGTCTTATTTTTCCCTTATATTTGAAATGAAGCAAAAGAAGATATGCAGAATTAAGGGTTGCTGACAAGATTAACTCTTTAATAATATAAAATAAAATAAAAAGAAAAGTTATTTTTATATCCTATTCTTTACTGAAGTAAGCCACTATAGTTTACATGTTGGAAAATGAAGGGTTTTTTTATATTTTCTCTCTCCAGATTTCTTCAGATCTTTACTGAGATTTCTATTATTTCCATCTTACTTGAATTGCATGAGTTGTCTAGCTATCTCACTGCCCAATTTAAATTATCCCTGTAGTTTAATTACCACTTCCCATATCACATTGAACCTTCTTGTATTTCTCTTCAGCTTTTTTTTAAAATTCTGCCTTTTCTGTGGATATACTGCTGGTGAGTTACTCATCAGGCTTCCATAAGTCCTTATACTACAAACATATATCCCTCCTGTGTTCATTCATTCTCAAAATGTTTTGCTTTGTCAGGTTTTTATAAGATATATTTTCTCTTCATTGCAGTATAGGAGAGCATTATGAAGAAAGAAAAATACCAGTTTTGCACTTAAAAACGTATTTCTTTTTTTTTTTTTTTTTTTC